>JABUQX010043622.1:45000-63137 GCA_015478945.1 Trachelipus rathkii | reverse complement strand
CCACTTTAAAAACTGCTACACAACTTGCTTTGTTTAATAATTATAGGGAAATTATTAATCTTCTCCTTGTGTGTGAACTACTTACTGCGAGGCGCGTGTTAGCAGCTTTAAATGAATATTGATTATATATATATATATATATATATAATATATTATATATATATATATATATATATAATATATATATAATTATATATTATATATATAATATATATATAAATATTATATATATATTATTATACTATATATTATATATATATATTATATATATTATATATATATATATAATATATATATATTATATATATAATATATATATATATATATATATATATATATAATATATATATATATATATATATATTATATTATATACATACATATATATATATATATATATTTATATATATATATATTATTATATTATTATTATATATATTATATATAATTATATGATATATATATATATTATATATATATATATAATATATATATATATATATATAAATTTCTGGTGGAGAAAGATAATCGGCTATAAAAATCTTTTTAAGAAAGTACACCATTCACAAGATAGTATCTATATTATGCTTGAGAAAGTAGAGATTTGAAAAGGCGTTTAGACCACACTGGCTGCATGTTTCAGAGAATGAGCATCGATGATAAGACTGTGGGTCACATAACTGAACACAGAATGGATGAGGATGTGTTTTCAGACGAATTATTAGTTCTCCCTACAGAAGGAAGAGATCAACTTAAGAGATCAGAAGAGCAGAGCCCACTGGGCAATATGATAAAGAGTAAGAGTGGGTCGGATGATGAGATGAGAAATCCTAGACTGCAGTAGATCCCACTTGGGGCCCGTACTTCATCCAGGGATTGACATTGCCCTCATGATGTAAAATAAGCAACTAAAGCGATAAAAAAAATATTCAGGAACCTGTGAACTTTTATCCTCTCGTAAGCTTCTTTGGAAAGAGAAGAAATATGATCCTTCTTAAAAAGATCTCAGAAGCAAGGAAGCTCTTAGTGTATTCAGAAATAGGAAGGTTAGAGTTGCGTGTTTTGAAGATGTTAAAATTTTGCGGAGATTACATCAAATAAATAAATGACTTTCTAAGGCACTGAACATAATTAAAAACACGAGAAAGACCTGAAATCTTGTGCTCACATGTCAACTTCATATAACATAAATTGCTTTAAGGTTGGATGGTTGTCAAAATGGAGGGTGTTACAAGGGAGCCATTGGCTGAAAGCTGAAGAGTAAATAGATGATAAACTAACATGCAGGCGGTAATGAATATAACTGAAACGAGTAAATGTTAAACCCAAAAACTGAAGTACACAACTAATAGATTTCGTGGATGATCGGTGGTCATCTGAAGCAACTAGCACAAATACACTAAAAAGAAAATCAGAGACAAGGGTTGCATTGGGAAGATAGATGCTAAATGAGGGATGTTCGGAAAGTAACAAAGCTTCGTGTTAGATTCTATATAGAAATCATTCGAAATGTTCATTGCCACAGCAAAAGAGTTACCGAATTACTAAAATGTTCTTTTCCAAAAGACAACAAGAAGGAATAAAATATCCCTAACAGGGCGTTTCGAAAGTTCCATATCAAGAATCAAGACGTTTCCAAGTCTTTCAGTTAAGCCTTCATTCGAAAACAATAGATAAAACAGAAATTTACAAAATATAGGGCGAAATTTACTGAAAAAAGTGCATGTTTCCGCAGAACGAGAACATCGGTACCGATTGGTAGAGACGAAACATTTTATGGAGGAAAAGTGCAATAACAAGCAAACTAGTACAGGAGAAAGGCTATTAAAGAAATAGGTCTTCCATTCCTAGCTTAGAAAGATCAAAAGGTCCATCTTTTGAAGAAGTTACATTCTAAACATGAACATTGAACATGGATACCGCCAAAAGAAATCTAAAGGGAGGGGGGGGGGGGGGGTAACATTTCTTTTTTAGTTTGAAATTTAAATTTTGAAAGAAGGCGACAAATGTTTGGTAATATATTTAACAAATTTTAATTAAAAATTTAAATTTAAATAAAAAATATAAAGTTTGATATATATTATATATATATATATATATATATATAAATATTATAAATATATATTATATTATATATTATATATAATTATATATATATATATATATATATATATATATATATATAATAATGTTTGGGGTCCTTCTCATACTTATTTATGTGGAGTGGAGGCGAATCATTCAGCATTCTCAACGATCTGGAACAACTAATTAAAGAAAACCTATCACATCGGATCGTCCCCAACAATCTTGAAACCACTTACCTATGCTTTCACCAATAGTCCTTCTATCTATAATACAACATTTTTTTGCTCCATTGGTAAATCTGACAGAACCTTATATCTCTTAATTCTAACACTTTCTCTCCAACAGCTCCATCCTGTCCTATGCGTTCTTTCTGACACTTTGATCGGGCCGATTGGGGAGCCTTGCGTCGCTTCTACACCAACTATAATTGGAATGACTGCTTGACTCTGGTGACGTTTCGGCTTCTGCCGATAAAGGTGGGTGGGGTTGTAAATGCAAAAATCTTTTTAGTTCCTTTTTTGACTTAAATCTAATAATTCTCATAATCCATGGTTCATCGTGCTTGTTTCTCTAGCCATTTAGGCTAGAGAACAGTGCGTATCGGGGGTGGACAAATTCTTTTTCCTATCACTCTCACTAATTTTCATTTAGCTAGAAAATCGTTGCAGGGGATACTCTTCGACGAAGCAAAGCGGGCTTCATTCAAACGAAAGTGCGCAAAACTCCTTGGTTTCATACTGACCAAATCTTTTGGCGTTCTTTGCAAAATATATCTCTAAACAACTTCTGTAAAATCTGTCTTTCCTCCTCTTATTCGAATCTTGATGGTTCTGTTGCTAATTCTCCAACTGAAAAGGTTCAAATCTCTTCGGCCTCCTATTTTCCACTAACTCAACCCGGAACGATTCTGGCATTCCTCTTCCACCTCTTTCTCCTCTCAGGTGTCCTATGCCTTTGCCTGTGATTACATTTGATCGGTGCATGGGCTCCTGAAATCTATGAACTTAAGGAAGGCGGGTTCCCGGATGGCATCCTTCCCCGAGTTTTGAGGGGTGTGCTTCCGTGCTTCAGCCCCTTCGTTCAAACTATATTCTGTATGTCTCAATTTTTACTTTCCCTCAGTGTTGGAAGCACACACATGTCCAACCTATTCCTAAAAAAGAATGCCGCTCCTTGATAATTCTAACTATCGCTCTATACCTCTCACTTGTATTCTATCTAAGATCTTTTTTAGACACTCTTCTTAAAACTCTCATTTCTTAGATCATCTGGAGACTCATTCCCTTCTTCCGATCACCAGTTATGCTTTCTACGTTCAGGGTTTACTGGCGATATACTTTCCTACTTACCGATTTATGGTTTTTACGCTCTTAGGAACTACGGGAAACTTGCGTGGCGTGGCGCTTGACATATCCAAAGGCATTTGACAGCAACTCTAATTGTCGTTACTGCCTCTCTAAGCTCCCCTCTTTGGTTTCCTCCTTCTCTTGCTTACTTATGTTTAGCTTTCTTTCAAATCAACTCAATATCGGAACTGTTTGTTTGATGGGGCGAGTTTTTCTTCTTTATCTGTCAATAGTGGTGTTCCTCAGGGTTCTGTCTTTCTCCTACTTTATATTCCTCTTTTCATTAATGATCTTCTCACCTTGCACATCTAACTCTATCCACCTATATGCCAATTGCCTCGACCCTTCATTCTTTCAACTCATTTCAATTCTCCTCCCTCTTTTACTTCTAGAATTGCCTCTCGTTCTAATCTTTTCCGATTCTATTCTCGGCAGATCTGGAATAGGAAGTTCCGGGTGGGGTCGCCTCACCTTGTGAAATTCAATTCCTTAAAACTCAACTTCTACAAATCTCACTCTCCTAAAACACCTTTCTAACTTTCCTATCTCTTTTCGACGGTTCTTTCGTCTCTCCTGTTGACAATATAAACATTCTTTGCCTTTAAAACATAAACAAAAAAAATGTCTTGTGAAAACCTCACATCACATGGTTGCTAGGGCGGCCTCAAAGAAACTGGAGTTCTGTTTAGACTGAGACTTTTTTTCCTTCTTTTCTCAGTTACTTCCAGCATATACAAGGGTCTTATCACTCTTGTATGGAGTACTGTTCTCATATCTGAGGGGGGGGGGGCTCTGGTTTCACCCGGCTTTTGGACAGGGTCGAGGCAAAGGCCAAAAAGGCTTAGAAACTGTTCTGTACTTTCCAGTTTCACTTGACCCTCTATCTTTGCGGCCGCGAATGTTGGTTCCTTTATTTCTATTTTATAGGTACGCAGCGGGCAAGTGCCGAGGGAACTTATCCTCTGCGTACCACCACCTTTACGACGTCCACGTAGCACAAAGGGTGCTGTATCTGCGCACGAGTTTTGTGTTAATATTGTTACTCCAGGCTAGTTCGTTGCGGTGCTTCCTTCTTTTTCCTGCCACTTCTGTTTTCTGTGGAATTTCTCTTCCATTTCTGTGTTCCTGCTGAATTTAATCTTCCCTCACTTTAAAGCCTGCTTCTGTGCTCATTTGCGTAATTTGCACTAGAGGATGAAATTTTGAGTGTGCTACACGGTAGGAAGCGGACCGGGGCGGGAATTTTGCCGGGCCGGGGCCGGGGCCGGGCCGGGGCCGGGGGCGGGGCCGGGGTTAGCTAAAATTAAAAATGTAAGTCAAAAACACTGAAAAACTTAAAGTCCTTAACTTAGGATGAAATTGAATATAATTCAATTAATAATAATTTTAAATTATAAAAAGAATACATTTAATTAATTCAATTAAATAAATATTTTCTAAACAAATTTTTTAGAAAAATAATTGATTTTCTAGGAGAATAATATATATTAATATATAATATATATATATATATATATATTATATTATATATATATAATATATTTATATATGATAATATATATATTATATATATATTATATATATATATAATATATATATATATAATATATTATTATAATATATTAGTATATTATATATATATATATATATATTTAAGAAACTACTTTGTCGTAGTGATTTATATTTACTTAAAGAAAAGCCCTTGGATTCTTTTTAGTATTATTGCTTTACTGTTTCACTTCATTTTATTACTAAATGTACACAAATTAAAACATTGTTAAAGACACTTTTTTTTTAGTGAAATAATTTTAAAAAGGAAGCTAATTTTTGGTCCCGACACGCGAGACCACCTCTTCAGGCTAAGGACTGGATTTCTTCTTTGATCTTCATCAGTTCAAGTGTGTTCTCAGTTGGTCTGCTATTTTTTTTCATGGTGTTGTTGAAATATTTTGATGTTTTCAGATATTCATTTTGTATAAAATCTTACTTCACCGGGATGCTTATTGTAATTGTTAATATTATAAATGCAAAAGGATTCCATGATTTTGCGATGGGTCGTGTGATTGATATTTCTGATCATATATTGTTGAAATTGACTTAGAGTGGCCTGTGTACTCTATGACTTGTTAAGCTGAATTTATGCGTGTCTTGTGCAGGTATCTAGTATGTTGATTTTTTCTTCCTTGCAAATCTATGGTTTCACCGATTTTATATGTTTTATTGCAAGTATGGCAGGGGATGTGATATTAACAGCTTTGGGGGAGATTTCTTTTCGTTTTTGGGGGTTTGAGAATGTTTTTTAATGTGATGTTATTTGATGGAAAAGGGTAATATTTTGGTAATATTTGTTTTAACCGAATATATAATGGTAATTGAGGACTTGGTAAAAAAGGAGGTGTGCTATTTTTCGGGGAAAGGTGCTATAATACCTCTTTTTTGCTTTGTTTAAATGCTTTTGTTGATGAAAAACTCAGGATAGTAAGTGGATTTGAAAAGTATTGTGGATGTATTTAGTTTTTCTTGTGCTAGAAGAGGGGGGAGAGCATATACGAAAGGCACGGAGAAACAGAGATGACAGAACAGCTAATTTTGTGTTTGGGGAATGATTAGATAGCCAATGTATATAGTTTGGTGCGAATGTTGGTTTTCTATATATAGTAAATTGCAAGTGATTGTTATTCCCATGTGATTAAGTTATCGAGGAAGGGGATAGAGTTGTTGAAGGCATTTCTATCGTATACTGAACAGAAGATGAATAGAGTTAATATAGTTTAGGACATCATTAGGGTGGTGTTGTGAGGGAGGAGACAAAAATGTCATCTACATATCTAATCCATAAACTATTGTTAATAAGGGAATGAGGAAATATGATAAAATTCTGTTAGTTCCATATATATGTTATTGAGTATGGGAGACATTGGGGATCCCATACTCAGGCCGAAAGTTTGTTTGTAATATTTGCCATTAAAATGAAAGAAGTTATGTTGTAATGAGAGATTAATGAGCTGTTTTAATATATGAAACGGGAAGGCCAATCTCTCATTACAACATAACTTGCAATACTTGCAATAAAACAAATATAGGTGAAACCATAGATTTGCAAAGAAGAAAAAATCAACATACAGATGACCTGCACAAGGACAGCATAAATTCAGCTTTAACAAGTCATAGGCGTAACACAGGCCACTCTATCAATATCAACAATATAAAGATGATCAGAAATATCAATCACACGAACCATCGCAAAATCATGGAATCCTTTTGCATTTATAATAGTAACAACTACAATAAGCATCCCGGTGAAGTTAAGATAGATTTTATACAAAATGAATATCTGAAAACATCAAAATATTTCAACAACACCATGAAAAAATAGCAGACCAACTGAAACACACTTGAACTGATGAAGATCAAGAAAGAAATCCAGTCCCTTAGCCTGAAGAGGTCTCGCGTGTCGGGACGAAAATTAGCTTTCCTTTTTAAAATTTATTTCATTAAAAAAAAAGTGTCTTTAACAATGTTTTTAATTTGTGTACATTTTAGTAATAAATGAAGTGACAGTAAAGCATAACACTAAAAAAGAATCAAAGGGCTTCCTATATATATGAATTATATATATTATATATATTAATTATATATATATATTATAATAATATATATATATATATATATATATATATATATTAATATATATATATATATATATATATAATATATATAATATATATATATATATATATATATATATTATTATATTATTATATATATATTATTATATTATATATATTAATTCAATTAAATAAAATAATTTTGAAAGGAGATTTTGTGAAAATAAATTAAATTTTAACAATTATATTTATTTCCTTTTTGGCGAATTCGTTTGATATTATCAAATTCGAATATTTTTATGTTAAAAACTCGGAAAAATTTATAATTTGGCCTCAATTTTTAATTTGAAATCATCAGTAAAATACCAAAAAAAAAAAATTTTGATTATATTTAGGTAATGTTATTATATTTTTTGCATAATTTATAACAAAAGGAGTAATGGAATTCAAAAATATATTTTTTCATTTTTGTTTAGATTTAACCCTCTATTATTTAGTGTAAATTTACAGTTAACTCCGGTAGAAACCCCGGTTTTTCCTGATTTTTGGCCGGGGCCCCGGTCGGTTCCTAAGTCTACACCCCTCCTTGAATAGGGCCTCTGCCCGTGAGTGGTTGGTGACAATTGTAAATATATATATGTTTTATAATTATATAATATATATATATATATATATATATATATATATATATATATATATATATATATATATATATATATATATATATATATATATATATATTATATAGTTTTCAAAAAGTGCTGCTGGAGGGAGAGCGAGGTCCCAGAGGGATCTAAAAAACCATCATCATACCGATATATAAAGGAAAGGGAGACGTGGGTGAATGCAAAAATTACAGAGGTATATCGTTATTAGATCATCTGGCAAAAGTATACGAAAGGATACTTGAAAGAAGAGTGAGAACAATCGTAGAACCAAACTTGGGGAGAAGCAGTGTGAGTACAGGGCGAGCAGAAACACCACAGATCTTATGTTCAACCTGTGAATAATAATGGAAAAATAATAGAATATAACAAAGAGGTTTATATCGCATTCATAGATCTGAGAATTGTATTCGATTCGGTGCCAAGGAAAAAATTGTTTGAGATCTTTGAGAGAGATTATGGAGTGCGTGGTTACTTAAGAAAGGCTTTGGAGAGTATGTACAAAAATGGTAATCGTAATGTAAGAACTGGTTATTAAAAGGGGAGAATGGTTTGAGGTGCGAGTTGGTGCAAAACAAGGAAATGTATTTTCACCAATTCTGCTTGTGGCATACTTGGATGTAATAATTGGGGCGGTGAGAGAGGATGTGGAGGACTTGGATGGATAAATAATGGCTTATGCAGATGACCTAGCGTGTTGGAGTGAGGATGGAGAGAAACTGAGGATGGTGGTGTTGACTTTCGCTAAAAATTGAAAGAAGCGGGCCTGTGTATGAACGTTGACAAAACAGAAATTATAATAGTAAGCAGAGAAGTTAGTAGTGCAGGTGGATGGAGTAGTGATTGAAAACGTAGAAAAATACAAGTATCTAGGGGGAACGTTCGGTGGAGAGGGAGAAAGTACATTGGAGTTTACTTGCAGAATTGATAAGTATGGGAAAACAGTAAGAGCTTTGTATCCCATCATCAAGTTTAATGAGATTGGAGGGGAGGTGAAAAAAATAATTTTCGAGAGCATATGTTGTGAAATCATGTTGGATAGTGCTCAATTGGAACAAGTATTTAGACTATATGTTAAGAAAAACAGTTAGATGAAAAGGGAACAGATGATGTAGAGTGTAGTAACAAAGTTGTGAATGGTAGGAAGGTGGCTGGTGCAATTAAATTCTTGGTGAATACAAAGGGACCAAGTCTTGAGTGCGCTTGGGCTTTGCATGAGGGTATGTTGTTACCAGTGTTAAAGTATAATAATGAAATTAAGGTGTTGAATAAAAGGTATAGATCTAAGATACCATTTTTTCAGTTGGTCAATCTTAGGGGCGTGTTAGGTACGAGAAGAATTGATAAAATGAAGAACGAACGTGCTGGGAGTTGTTTGGTGTGAAGAAAGACTTAAATGAGAGAATAAACGAGAATTTATTAGATGGTTTGGTTATATGGAAAGGATGGACGATAGTAGGCTGAGTGTGCTGGGTATCAATTGGCTGGGAGACTAATGAAAAACTGGATTCAGTCAGTAAAAAAATGTCCGAAGGAATAGAATGGAAGTTTGGCAGAGGCGAGAGGAAAAGTGCCTAATAGGAGTGAATGGGGGGTTTCGTGAAGGGGTGTGGCTGTGGATCTGGCCCAGGGGATGAACCCTACGTTGGCAAGATACCACAGTGAGGGTCCGCCGCAAATTTGTGAAGCTCTAGGGTGGATTTTTTTTGCTGCAACGGGCTATCACTTAAGTGTATGAAGGGATGTCATGTTCTTCTGCTAACGTTTCTGATTCCGGTGTATTTTGTGCACCTTACCCCAATCTGAGGAACGGAGGGTGATATAGAAAAAGAAGGTAATTAGTAGGTAGTAGAGAGAAGAAAGTTGAATAATGGTAAATAAGCAGTTATAGATGGAATTACTGGTGAAATGATCAAAAATGGAAGGGGGATTGTGAATGACTGGATATGGAAGTTGTGTAACAAAGCATTCTAGAGGGAATAGTTCCGAAGGATTGAAGACTAGTAGTGATAGTACCCTTATATATAAGGGTAAGGGAGATAAAGACAACTGTAGGAACTATAGGGGAATTAGTTTATTGAGTGTTGTAGGGAATATATATATATGCTGATATTTTGGCTGAAAGAGCTGATTGTTGGAGAACATGGTGTATGAAATCGTCATTATCAAGAAATAATTCCGTCAGCGCATGTTCGGTTGGATTCAGAAATAACCGGTCTTTCATAGTCAGTGTCGTCGTAAATTCGTCGATCAGTAAAGTAAATCCATCGGCAGTCGTCGTTCTCATATTAAATTATCATCGTCCGGAAATCCATCCGGAATGTGCCTAAATGAACGTTGGTAGTTTGATTTTTAGTGGCAAATCTAAAGAAAGCTTGAGAAGAAGAATATAGAGATTTGGAAGGGTTTATAAAAGGAAAAGGTTTATGAAAGTGAAAATGTGGATAAATTAAGGTTATGTGGTTGGTGTGGAGAATCCGCAGTGTGAAATCATGCTGGATGGTGAGGAATTGGAACAAGTATCTGTTTAAAGATTTAGGCTATATATTGGACGAAAAGTGAGCAGACGATGTGGTGACATGCTAGGTTGTATGTTCAAATTTTTCTTTAAATCAATAATTTTGCTATTTACCAAAAATATTAATTTGTATTCAAAAATATTTACACGAAAAAAAAAGCTCAAATAAACTTTTTACGTGATGTTGGATTTTCAACAACAACTTCTCTTTCTTTCTTTCTTTCATTAACTCAAACTCAGTGCTATAAAATCAAAAACAACAAAAAAAAAAAAACAAACAAAACAACAAAAAACCAAAAAACAACAACAACAAAAAACAACAACAACAACAACAACAACAACAACAACAACAACAACAAAACCAACAGCAGCAACAATGAAAAAAAAGAACGAAAACAGCAGCAAAAAAAAACACGACAAAGAAACAAAAACAACAATAAAACAGCAAATACAAAGGAAATTAAAAACACAAAACCATCAACAACTACAAAAACCAATAACAACAACAAAAACAACAACAACAACAACAACAACAATATTACAAAAACACAAACATCACAATAAAACTAGCAACAACAAAATAGTAATAATAAAAACAACGACGAAAACAACAACATCAACAACAATAACCACAAATATAAAAAACGGCGAAAAAAAACAGCAGTAAAAAAAAAAAATAACAACAACAACAACAACAACATCAACTACAACAAAACAAACATCAACATCTGAACCAACAACAATAAAATGAACACCAATGACATTAACAATAAACTAACAACAAAACCAGCAAACCACCACCACCAACAACAATAACATCAATAAGGTCAATAACAAAACCAGCGTCAGCAAGAAACAACAATAACAATAACAAAACCAACAACGAAAACAGCAACAATAATACCAACAAAACCTCGAGTAACAACAACTAAAAGGTAACATCAACAACACAAACAAAAACCTAGCAACAATAGCAACAACAAAAAACAACGACATCAATAAAATAGGAGCAACAATAAAAACCATAACAACTACTGCCAAAATAACTATAACAACATACTATAGAAGCAGCAGCAACAACAACAAAAGCAACAAAAACTACAGCAAAAGCAACAATAACAATATAACAATAACAATATAACAAAGACTGAAAGAACAGAAAAATCAACAGAACAAAAACGATAAAGCAAAAAAACAAAACAAAAAAAAAACTTCAAAAACTACGCAAGAAATCACAATCACGCAGACAACGGTAACAAAAATCAACAACAACAACAGCAAAACAACAACAACAACAAATAAAACAGTAAAAGCAATACAACAACGACAACAATTAACAAAAACAACAACAACAATGAAAAAACAAAATCAAGAACAAAAAAACAACATTCGTATTGGAAAGACAACTCTCAAAAACTCTTCACGAGATGGTCAAAATCATCAAAAACAACAAGAACAACAACAATAACAATAACAAAAAGTCCAGTAACAATAAAGTCAACAATAACAAAAAAAAAAACAGCAACAGCAACAGCAACAGCAGCAGCAATATCACAAAAACACAAATATCACAATAAAACTAATAATAATAATAATAATAATAATAATAATAATAATAATAATAATAATAATAATAATAATAATAATAATAATAATAATAATAATAAAACAGCGAAGAAAACAAAAACATTAAAAACAGCAACATTAATAACCACAATAATATAAAACAACGAAAACAACAACATAAACAACAGCAACAAAGAACTACAACAAAAACAGTATCAACAGTAGAAACAACAAAACCATCAACAACAGAACTAACAAAAACAAAATCAACAACAAAGACAATAACAATACGCCAACAACAACAACAAAACCAACAAATCACTACCAACAACAAAACCACCACCAACAATAAGAAAAGCAACATCATCAAGAAAACAATAATAACAATAACAAAACAACAATAAGACCAATAAAACCACCAACATCAAAAATAAAACCAACAACAACAACAACGACAAGGTAACAACAACAATAAAAACAAAACCCCAGCAACAATAACAAAAAACAACAATATCAATAAAAGAGGGACAACAATAAAAACCATTACAACTACTGCCAAAAAAAATCTACTACAAAAACTATAGAAGCAGCAACTCTCCGCTCTCAAAACCATGGCTCGTCTCAAATGGCATGGACTCTTATAATCAATAAAACAAAAATCTGGCTCCCAAAACTAAAGCTCACTCAGAACTCACTCCAGTGCAAAACTATTTCTTTGTAATGTGTGGTAATGTGTGGTGTGTGTGTGTGGTAATGTGTGTGTGTGTGTGGTGATGGTGTGGTAGTTACTTTCTCATATTAAGATCAATAACGATTAAATTATTATTAATGTTATGCATTTACAAATAAAATTATTCTTTTTTTCTTTGTTAAATGAGAAATATCTACAATGACTTTTTCTTTGTCAAAACAAACAAGAAAATTATCAAGGTCACGTAATCTTCGAGATAAATATCTGAAATTAATGTAACTTTAGTCTAATAATAAAAACCAACTTTAGTTGGTTGTTTTGTGAGAATATATATTATTATGTCAATTATTATTATTATTATTAATATTATTATTATTTATTATTATTATTATTATTATTATTATTATTATTATTATTAATCTTCTAATCATAATGAGCCAATAATCATCATTGTAATATATGAGTGGTTTGATTGAAAAGTATTTTAAGTAGAATTTAAAGTGCAAAAAACGACCTTGTGTTATTTTTTTTTTTTTTTTTTTTTATTTATGAAAAATTACCAAATAATTCTTATTTACTTAATTATAAATTATTTTTATTTTTTTCTTAATTGTTATTTACATAAAATATTATCCCTAATAGTCTTGAGAATAACTTTTTTCCCCATAATTGTACTTTATAAATAACTGGTTTTAAATTGTTATTAGATAGACAGATATCGAAATTTTTTTATTTGTTAATGTTGAGTAAGGAAATTTTTTCACAAACTAAGTTTTTCAAACGTTGACATCGTTTTTAATGCTAAATCTTTAGATATTTTGGATAATCTTTTAAAAAACTTTAAGAACCTAATAGAACCAAGCTGAAAACCTGCACCATTAAAACACTTATTATAAAACCAATTTTATGAAACAAAGCTATTTCAATGCTTATTATTAAAGGTATTATTAACTCTAAAATAATAAGAAACAAATAAAAAGGTAAAATAATATACTCTTTTGTTAAACACAAAAAAAAAAAAAAAAAAAAGAAAAAAAAGATATAAAAAATCTTTATATATATATATATATATATATATATATATATATATATATATATATATATATATATATATATATATATATTTATACTCTCTCTCTCTCCTCTCTCCACCTGTGTATGTGTATTATTGTATGTGTGTATTATTGTGTATTGTGTGTATGTGTATTATGTGTATGTATTATGTGTATTACATATTTATATATACCTTATATATATATATATATATATATATATATATATATATATATATATATATATATATATATATATATATATATATCTCTCTATACTATATATATATATATATATATATATATATATATATATATATACTCTAGCTCCAATTATTGTAAATCACACATTTTCAAATTTTAATCTGGTGGTTAAAATACCTTTCTATTCTATTAATTTTCAGCACTTTTAATAATAAAAACAATTAATTTTTATTTCTGTGATAAAAATTCTTGTTTACCAAAATGGCGCCGACAAACGTGCTTCAGTTGATCAATGGTTACAAAATACCCATGATTGGATTAGGAACTTATAGCGTAAGTAGGCAATCCCATTTTATATTAGAATCAATAACTGTTAAAAATGCATCTTTGAATTAGGTTTTGAAAAGACATTTTGAAAACATATCAAACAATGACTTTAAAACAAGGGTGTTGAATCGGTCATAGTGTAATCGGTTCCGGTTTTAATTCCGGTTCCGACTATTTCAGATATCTGATTCCAATTCAGAATCCTAATCCAAAATCCCAAGACTGATTCCAATTTTGGTTCTTTGAAGTTTTTCATACCGATTCAATTTCCGATTCTAGAAAATTTACCGAGTCGGGTAATTTACTTATAAAAAAAATCATTTCAGAGATACATCAAACTACTGTGGCTCAATCGATAGAGCGACAAAGTTGCATGGCAAATATTTTGGTTCGATCCTCAATCGGATCCTAGGTAGCAATTACCTAAAGAAATATTCCTCCTAGAATTATTAGAAGATTATTATTAATGCGAACTATTAATAATAAAAAAATAATGGCATTTTGAAGATATTTCACGCAGTAACATTCCAAGACATTTGGAAGACATTTCAAAATACATTTAAATACATTCTGAAGATATATCAAATATTGACATTGAAATATATTTTGACAAGACTTTGAATCCGGGAAATATTTATGCCTTCTCCAACTTCGGTTCCGGCTCCATCATATTATAAGTAAAAGTCTCCGATTTTTGCTCTATCATTTTAAAATTATACGGCTCTTTTTCCTGTACCATTAAAAAAAACCTTCTTTGCTCCGTCTCCAGCTCCTACTCCACACAAAACCTTGTGTCTCCCCATCTCCGCAACTCCCCAGCCCTGCATCAATTTGAAGATATTTCAAGGAAAAATTCCATTAAAACACTTGTGGAAGAAATTTTGATAAATGGCCACAGGCATGCAAAGTTTGACCCAGGGGTTGAGAAAAACCAATACGTTAACCAATTTAATGACTGACAAAGCGTTTCAGACTTTATCAAATAGTTTAGAAAATAAGATGCAAATGATTTATTGATTTATTGATTTAAATGTTAAAATCAGTTTTGTGTTATTGAAAATGATGAGTGTCGCAATCGGAATCGAGCTGGAAATCATCCTCGGAACAGGAACCAAAATCAGAGTAGTGATTAAAAGTCGCATGATCTTCAATGGTTTAAATCGAAATAGAAACAGTTGAATTTTCTAATTATTTAAGCTATAACTCTTAAATTGTTGACAGGAATTAATGACTCTGAATCCATCTCGGGTTGGATTCCCTCTCCGGCTCCCGTTCCAACTGCTGTACCCTAAAAATCTTTGACTCTGACTCCATTTCATAGCATTAAATTTATATAAATCTGGTCGACTCTAATTGAGGGGAAGTAATAATAATAATAATAATAATAATAATAATAATAATAATAATAATAATAATAATAATAATAATCAATAATTGATAAAGAATTAATAATAATAATAATAATAATAATAATAATAATAATAATAATAATAATAATAATAATAATAATAATAATAATAATAATAATAATAATAATAATAATAAAATAATAATAATAATAATAATAATATAATTAATAATATAATAATAATAATAATAATAATAATTACAACAACAAGCAACGTCGGTACGCTCCCCCTGAACGCGAGCGTTCAGACTTGCCTATTGATCGCGGTCTCGTCAGCTCATCATCAGCACTAAATTATTCCATGTAACTCGACAATAGAAAAGTTATCTAAATTGCTACAACAAAAAACCACGTCTAAAAAAACTATCTTAAATCTAATATTTTTAAAGAAATAAATTAAATTAATTTAAATAAGCTCGCCTGAAAAGCGAACTACGCTCGCATGGGCGCTTTTGCTCACTTCGCTCGCTGCACTAGCGGTAATTATTATTAATAATATGATTACTAAATATGTAAAATAATATTATTTATTTTTATTTTTTTTTTGCTCAGGCCCTTAATTTAACCTCAGTACTCTATTTCATTCGTTCTCCCCTATCCACTCACCAAATTTCAGCCTTCTGCATCCATTTCCAAAGTTTTGCGGCTCAGCACCCCCTAAAGTGGAGCGCTCTCTCTTTCTCTCTTCTCTCTCTCTCTCTCTCTCTCTCTCTCTCTCTCTATATATAATATATATATATAATATATATATATATATATATATGATATATAATAATGATAATAAATATATATATTAATATAGTATATATATATATATATATATATATATATATATATATATATATATATATTATATATATGTTATATATATATATATTTGAATATAATAAAATTATAATAAAATAAAATAAAATACTATAAAATTAAATTAAGAAATAAAATAAAATAAAATAAAATAAAATAAAATGTGCGCGAGCGTTGCCGTGTAACAACTTACTTGCGCGCAATGCCAGTAAATAAAATAAAATAAAATAAAATAAATTAAAATAAAATAAAATAATAAAATAGAATGTGCGCGAGCGTTGGTTTAACAACTTACTCGCGCGCAGCGGGAGTAAGTTGTTACACGGTAATGCTCGCGCACATTTGAAATGTTTATAAAATAATAATAATAAAATAATAATAATATAATAATAAATAATAATAAAATAATAATAATAATAATAAAATAATAATAAAAATAAAAATAATAATAATAATAATAATAATAATAATAATAATAATAATAATAATAATAATAATAATAATAATAATAATAATAATAATAATAATAATAATAATAATAATAATAAAATTATAATTATAAAATAATAATAATAATAATAACATAAATATAATAATAATAATAATAATAATAAATAAAATAAATAATAATAAAATAATAATAATAATAATATTAGGGAGTAAGTTGTTACACGGTAATGCTCGCGCCACATTTGAAATTTTTATAATATAATAATAATAATATAATAATAATAATTAATTAATAATAATCAATAATAATAATAAATAATTATAATAATAAAATAATAATAATAATAATAATAATAATAATTAATAATAATAAAATAATAATTAAGAAAATGTGAGCTGGATGACCCGCGTTTCTCTGTGTCATGAATTAGGTTATCTATTTACATTCTTGTTTAAATTTTTCTGTCTAGGGTAAAAAAAAAATTATAATAAAATCCTATGGGATTTTTAACAATGCAAGCAGTTAAAGTTAAATTTACTTTCCTTTTAATTAATAGTTTAATAATATATATATATATATATATATAATATATATATATATATATATATATATATATAGATATATATATATATATTATAATAATATATATATATATTAATATATAGAGTTATATATATATATATATATATATACTATATATATATATTATATTATATATATATATATACTAATATATATATATATATAAATATAATATATATATATAATATATATATATATATATATTAATATAGTATATATTATATATTATATATATATATATAATATTTATATATATATATTTTTTTTTTTTTTTTTTTTTTTTTTTTTTTTTTTACATGATTCCACCATCACGGGCAATGCCCCTTTTAAAAGGGGGGGAAAAAAAATAAATGATAAAAAAATAAATAAAATAAATAAAAAAAAAAATTACATAAAGAAAAAACAAAAATTAAAATAATGAAAATAAACCCACCCTGACCCTTGCCTACCAACCCCAGGTGGGCGACAGACGCGGACTTAAATAGAGGAAGATTTAATATTGCAGAGAAAATAGAAGAAGGCAAGGAGTTCGACAAAACAGATGTGGCTGGAAAGAAAGAGGCACTACAATGAGTGATCCTTGAGTGCCCAATATTCACACAATTTTCATGTGAGAGTAAGGCACCTCTTGTGCTTACGAGGGCGACGCAGTGTGGACGAATGCGAATGGTCAACTCCGGGCACCTGCCGTTGTAATACCTATAGAAAAGAGATAGGGCGCCAACGTCACGTCGCAGAGAAAGAGGGTCAAGGGAGTCAGAAAGTATGGGACAGTATATAAGTCTCTTAGCCTTAGTCTCAACTCTATCCAAAAGTAGGGTGCAACCGGA
>JABUQX010043622.1:35000-40000 GCA_015478945.1 Trachelipus rathkii | reverse complement strand
AGGTTAGGTTAGTTCTTTTGAGCATGGAGACTGCTCATTATAACTCTTCGCTTCAATCTTTTTTTTGAAATTTGTCAATAAATTATTTGAAAGTATTAATTCTTCTTCGCAGAATTTAATAGATGCAAGTTCCTTACACCATGAGTATATAAAAGAAATTATTTTACTAAACTCAATTTTGTGCTAACCCCTATGTTTTATTCTCTAATTGGCCATTTTCATTACAACCTTGTTTTGGGATGGTCCAAATTTTCTTTCAAATCTGAAGGGATGTGCTTGAGTTCGTGTTTGGAATAATAGAAGTTGGCCGCTCGATAATTTTTGAAAAACTTTATAGCATCTCTTCACGAACGATATTTGTAAATCCACTTTAATTGTGTTTAGACATTACCCAATTAAAAGTATAAAAACTCACCATCTGTCACATTATTGCATTACCTCGAGAAAAACTAATCATATTGTTCATCAAGCCGTTTTTAGTATTACCAGATTATTTTATATTTTTTCTTCGTGAAGCTCATTTCTTATAATTCGTTGGTCTTTTTAATACAAATTTATTTTTCTCTTTCCTTGTATGGCATTGGGTAAAAATAATAACGTCCAGGAAGCAGCTTTTATTATGGAATTTTCATAACTTTATTCTAATATTTTTAGTACTTCTACTAATTTCTCGAGAAAAAGAATTATATTTTTTGGATTCAGTGAAAAGTTTATAATCTGCAAATTTCATTGAAAAAAAATTCAAACAGTCCAGGAAAACAGGAAAGATCCAATAATAATAATAATAATAATAATAATAATAATAATAATAATAATAATAATAATAATAATAATAATAATAATAATAATAATAATAATAATAATAATAATAATAATAATAATATTTTTTCTTATTAATTATATCAGGGTTATGATGAGGAAATGCGCAGATCACTACGTACTGCTCTTGAAGTTGGTTACCGCTCTATTGACACCGCTTATTTGTATATGAATGAAGATGCCATTGGTGATGAATTGCAAGACTGGTTTTCCAAAGGGAAGCTCAAGAGAGAAGACGTGTTTGTTACTTCAAAGGTATATCAAAAAGAATATAACTTTTAAATCTTTTATTTAATTAATATCTTTTTTGTTTTGCTTTCTAGAGCGGACCATAACAATGAAGGGTATGTGCCGTTCCCCACGGCAGACAAAATGGATTCAGGCCATCATGAGTTTAATACAAGCAAACCTCTCTCCGAGAAAGCTCTTACTGCTCCAAATTTAATTCAGTTATGATAATAAAATGATAAAAATATTAAGATTTTCAGAATTTGAAGCTAAGAGCTTTCAGGATAGGATTTTCGCCTCGTCAGGTCTTGTGTAACTTAAAAAATATATGTGCTGTACCCTTCCATGTAAGCTTCTGAATAATCAACAGGCCGTTTTCCCGTAGATATGTTCAATTCCTTTAAGAGAATTATTAAGTTTCTCGAACTTATTACTATTACTTAGTACCAGGGGGGATGAGGAACCGGTATTTTTTTGGGCTCCAGCTCCGGTCTCGGATTAGAATACCCAACCCGGCTCCACTATTTTAAAATTGCCCGGCACCGACTCCGGCTCTATCATTTTAGAATTATATGACTCTGATGCTGGACCCCCCATTATTTTATAGTAAAAAAAAAAAAAAAAAATTTTTATACCGCCTCCACCCAAATCTTGGGCTCGAGACTCCAGCTACGCAGCCCTAATTAATAGAATAGTGACCCAAGTAATTTTTTGTGTTAAATTCCAAAATTTTAATATCAGGTTATGTTAGAAACTTTAAATTAACCCATAGATCGAGGTTTTGCACAGTAAGGTCTAATGGTAGTAAGATCGAATGCTTTTTCATACCCTAAAACTATAATTAAATAACCCCTTTTTTTAAGTTTTAGAATTTAACCCCAAATTTTCTAGGGTCTATATTTATAATCCTTTATCCATAATCCTTAATAATGTGCATATAATTAAAAATTAATGTTTATGTCAGGACTGCAGGGCTTGTAAATTTTTTAAACAGGCTTCAACTGCGGCTCCAGCACCCTTTTTTCTATTTACAATTAAAAATATAAAAAGTTAAAACCAAAAGGACTTTTTTGCTATAGCTCCATCTAGTAAAATTTCTGCTCCGGATTCACAGCTACGATCCCAGCTCCAGCTCCAGTATTTTCAAAATGCAATAGTTTCGTAAAAATCACATGGAAATAATCAAAAATTTTCTAATTCATTTACTTTCTATTTTATTTCTTAGCTTTTAATGTTCAGTTAATAAAATAAATAGCTAATTATTTTCATATTTAAAAGAAATACTAAAAAAGGAATCCCAATCCTATTGATGATATAACTAGGATTCCAAATTTTTCCATTTATGATTCTGAGGGTGTCTAAGTTTGGAGCTACAAGTACTTTCGAGCCCATATTTTGTGAAAGCTAATCTTCTTTGCAAGAAACTCAAACCAATACAATTTCCTCTCCGTGATCAGAGTTTTGGCACTAATCAGTATTTTTTTATTTAATAAATATACCATTTGAAAATATTTAATGATTATTATTCCTTACATTCTGCTTTTATTCACAGGCATATTTATTTTATTTTATTTTATTTTATTTTATTTTATTTTATTTTAAATATAAATATACTATATTAAACTATATTTCTTAATTTTATTCCACAGTTACCAGCATACGGGAATCGTCCTGAAGATGTAAACAGATTTTTGACCTTATCGCTTGAAAAATTAAAGCTTGACTATTTAGATCTGTATCTGATTCATCATCCATTTGGTTTCAAATGTAAGAGTTTTTATAATCAAATTTTTTTTGAAAGTTAATAATTTGGCATCTTATAATTGAATTTTTTATAAAAAATGAAGGTAAAGATGATCTGAAAACTATCGATAGAGCTCCAAATAATGATGTTTACTTATTTGACACTGAACTCGAAGAAATCTGGAGAGCTATGGAAAAAGAAGTAAGTCTACAGTTGCATGAATATTAATAATATAAAATATTTGGCACGCAGGCGCAAATATGTTCATCCAATCAACTATCCATCCATCCATTCATTCATTAATCCATCCATACATCCACCTAGCTATCAATCTATCCATTCACCCATCCACACGTTTATTCAGTCTTCTAGCTATTAAGCCAGTCCGCTAGCCAAATAGAAAGACAAATGCACTATTTTTTACCATATATTGTAAATAGTTTTCACTCTTTAACTCTTTATATTATTAATTTTTACCATTTACAACTTTTAACTTTCCGAACTCCATCAATTAAACCAACAATCATTATTATTATTATATTATTATATTATTATTATATTATTATATTATTATATTATTATTATTATTATTTTTATTAGGAGTTATATAGTAGTAGTAGTAGTAGTAGTAGTAGTAGTAGTAGTAGTAGTAGTAGTAGTAGTAGTAGTAGTAGTAGTAGTAGTAGTAGTAGTAGTAGTAGTAGTAGTAGTAGTAGTATTGTATCCTCTTTTCTTTTAGGTTGAAGCTGGAAGGATTAAATCTCTTGGTTTGTCAAATTTTAACAGCAAACAAATTGAAAGAATAAGAAGAAGTAAGTTGATATTAAGAAAATGAATAAATTACTATAAATACAATGGTAGAATGATTGAGTTGAGAGAAAAGGGGTAAGGGTTCGATATCTCGTCCGGATCCTAGGTAGGAATTACCTAGAGATGTTCTCCTTCTAGAATAAGACTATATCCTTGAGGTGCGAACTTTTATAATAATAAAAAAGTAACTATAAACTATAATTAGTTATTAAATTTTGCGATTTTCTACCTTTAGTGGCTAGTGGCTAGTGACCAATATTCAGTGAGTCTATTTGTCCTAACTGAAATGGAATTAGGCCTATTCTTTTACTTAGGCAAGAGTAAAATGTGGCGTCAATTCCATTAGATCATCGATCTCCAAACTTTTTTGATCGCGTACCCCTAAGACGAAAATAATTATAAGTTGTACCCCCTATAGGCATATAATATAATATAATATAATATAATATAATATAATATAATATAATATAATATAATATAACATAATATAATATAATATAATATAATATAATATAATATAAAATAATATAATATAATATAATATAATATAATATAATATAATATAATATAAATATAATATAATAAACATAATATAATATAAATAATAAAACAATAAATATAGTATAATATAAAAAATATAAATAATATAATATAATATAATATAATATAATATAATATAATATAATATAATATAATATAATACACAGCTATCAATGAGAGAACCTCACACTCGCGTGATACATGATCATGATCATAAACTCGCAAGTGAACGTCGGCCTACTTCTTTGGCTTACCCCCAAGTACCACTTTGAATACCCCACTTTGGAGACCACTGCATTAGATAACCTCACTTATCTTAGTCGGGAAATTTTTAGAAATGTGAATATTTTAATGTTGAAGAATGCAAAAAGAAAAAATGGCTAAAAAATTGTTTATGAAAACTTTCTTATTTATAAACACACACCAAAGGTGATAAAATATTCGGGATAGGCTCGTAATTTTTTTTTTTTTTTTTTTTTTTTTTTTACAAATTTCTTATTTTACTGTTTTTACCTTTGATCTTAGTTTAGAGATTGAGTGCTGAAAATTATAATGTTCCATAATTTGAAAATCCTTTATTTCTATCATATATATAAAGAACTATATATGTTTTCAAATTTCGTCAAAAGAATATTATATAATTCTTCGAATTGTCTGATATTAATTGAAAAATGTAAATTATATTGTACAGAAATGAAATTATTTCATAATAATTAAAAAAAAAACTGGTTTAACTATCATACTAAAAAGGTTTGATAAACGATAATCAATGTCTTTTCTATATACTTTTTATCCGTTCACTATCTAATTCTCTAACCAAGGACTAAGTTATCACCTTCAAATTTTTATCTACACTACC
>JABUQX010043622.1:25000-32500 GCA_015478945.1 Trachelipus rathkii | reverse complement strand
GAGTTCCAGGACCCCCCCCCGGAGGGGGGTCTCAGTTTTGAAAAAAAAAGAAGAAGAAGAAAATGCTAGAATGCAAAACAGAGAAGAAGAAGAAGGAAGTAAGAAGAAGAAGAAAAAGGAAGAAGAATGAGAAAAGGAGAAGGAAGAAGAATGAGAAGGAATCTGACTCAGAGGAGTAGGAGTTGACAGATGCACCGGTCCTGGCTCCGGTGCGTTGCACATAGTAAACATTCTTTAATAATACAAGATCATTACTGTTTACAAACTGCTTCGTGTTCTTAGCACTGTACATGTCGTATATTGCATCGCATCTTTCAAAAATAACACCTACTAACTTTTCTACATGCTTTAAAGGCTGTGACATCTTATCATTTTTCAAAGTCTCATTTTCTATTTATAAACGTAAACAATAGACTTTTTTTGCAATGTGGACATGCTCAACTGTTAATATTTTTTATACTTTTTATGTTGCGGTTATTACTAATTATTTTATCTTATTATTTTAATTTTATTTTTCATTTTTCACATGAGAGATTTAGGCTTCAGTGAACTTACTTTTTAGTTTTATTTCTACTTCTTCCCTATTAACCATTAACCATGTATTGTTGATTACTCATCAATTTTATTTTTTTTTTGGTAAGTTTTATTTTGCATTTATATGTTAATTTTTTTATTTTAATTTTTTTAATTTTTAATTTTTTTAATTTTCTAACTTTATTTTTTATTTAAGTTTTATTTTTGTTATACTTTTGTTTGAGAAATTTTTTAAAAGTTTTATTTTGCTATATACTTTTGTTTATTTTTTATTTTAATTTTAGTCATTTTTAATTTTATTTTCTAACTTTATTTTTATAATTTTATTTTAAATTTATACTTTTTTAATTTTTTTTTTTTTTTTTTTTTTTTTTTTTTTTTTTTTTTTTTTTTTTTTTTTTTTTTTTTTTTTTTTTTTTTTTTTTTTTTTTTTTTACTTTAAAACTTTTGTTTGTTAATTTGTTTTTATATTTTTTCATGTTTATAACGCAAAAATTTACGTTTTTACATACCCTAAAGCAGTAAATCAGTAAATCAAACCACAATCCAAGCATCCTCCTGACCAGTTGATCATTGATCTATTGTTCTATATATCTATTATTTTTAATCTATTGAAAAAGCTCAAAAACTTTTACTAAATTGTCATGTTTTACATACCCTAAATCAGTAAATCAGTAAATCAAACCACCCAACCTACTCTCCTGTCCAATCATGATCGATTGATCTATTGATCTATTGATCTATTGATCTATTGAATCTATTGATTAAGTCAAATTTTTTACTAAAAATTGTCATAGTTTTACATACCCTAAATCAGAAATCAGTAAATCAAGCCACCCAACCACCCTCCTGTCCAATCATGATCTATTGATCTATTTGATCTATTGATCTATTGATCTATTGATCTATTGATCATGATCTATTGATTAAGGTCAAATTTTTTACTTAAATTGTCATTTTTACATACCCTAAAGCAGTAAACAGTAAATCAAACCACAATCCAAGCACCCTCCTGACCAATTGTCACATTATCTATGATCTATTGATCTATTATTATTGATCTATTGATCAAGTCAAATTTTTTACTAAAATGTCATGTTTACATACCCTAATCAGTAAATCAGTAAATCAAACTACCATCCGCCACACTCCTGTTCATCCTTGATCTATTATCTATTATCTATTGATCAATCACGCACTATAACCCTAATGGTAAAGATAACATAAATTCAATTCTTTATAGTAAGGTCAATCGATATACCATGGCGTAACAAAGTTTTTAATTAATAAAGCTTACATAGCATCATCTGAAAACTATGAATATAATGCACAACGACAAATCTGACACACCTTAACAAAGTTCCACACTTAACAACAGTAAAAGTAACTAACAATTCATACAAAAACGTAACTTATTCACCACCTTGTCCAAGCATGTCTCTAACATACAATGTTAATTTACATTAACACGGTAAATTTAACAAAATTTTACCAAACCATTGTGTAATTACATACAGAGCAACGAGATTCACGTAACAAAGTTTAACATTAATAAAGTCTAACATAGCATTTACCAGAACTAAAATATAATTTACAATGACAGACCTGACACATCTTAAGCAAGAATAAACTGCTAACATTAACAAAGGTCCAAACTTACTAACAAGACATACAAAAACATAGTCCATTCACACTTTATCAAACATATCTCCAACATGACAATGTTAATTACATTAACATAGTAAATTTAACAAAAATTTATCAAACCTAACCTAACCATTCATAATACCTAACGTGTAAAGACAAACAAAGTAAATTTTACCTCAGCTTAAAGCTAAAGCTATGAACATAACATACTTAAACACACACACAACAACCAGACCAATAAACAGCTGTCATTAACAACTTATTCAATAAAGCGAACATACGAGGGAAGTAAAACCCGAATAGTTGCAAACATAACAAAGTTTTATCCAAACCATAACTGTAAACATAACAAAGTTTTAAATCCAGACATAACATAAAAATAAGTATTTGAATAAAAAATATCACAGTTAATTGTAATAGTTTACAGATTTTAAACAGTAAATCAGTAAATCATAAATCAAACCATCAACCCTCCCCACCCCTCCACCAGTCCATTGATCTATTATCTATTGATTCATGTCATATTTCGAGTATCTTTTGGATAAACATAACACAAAATAAGTTTTTTGTATACTAACTGTCGAATGCTAACGTAACAAAGTTTTACATCAATAAAGCTAACATAACATAACTAACTAAGAATGATAATGTACAACGATAATCCTAACACACCATACGTACGACTAAACTACTAACATTAACAAAGTCTCACACTTAACAACACTAAATAACCAGCATAGCGTACAAAACGTAACCCAATTCACACTTTTCAAGCATAACTCTACATATCAATGTTAATTTTTAACATTAACATATGATTTACGTCGCATTACGAGTATCATTTGATAAACATAGCACCAAAAATGAGTTCTTTATATGATCACAACAATCCAAACATTTAAACAATTTTTCACTGCTATAAAGCAAACATAGCATCATATGAACTAAGAAAATAATGTACAACTACAAACTTAACACAACTTACGCACTAATAAATAGTTAACATTAACAAAGTTCCACACTTCAACACCAGTAAAGTAACGAGCATGCATTACAAAACGTAACTATTCCTACTTTCCAGCATATCTGTAACATATAACGTTAATTTTACATTGACCATTTATTATTAAAACAAAACATTTATCTATAACCATGTCTAATTAGCATACAGGACCAACCGAATAACTGTAACCATAACAAAGTTTTATCCAAACATAACATAAAAAATAAGTTCTTTGAATAAAATATCACAGTAAATTGTAATATTTTACAGATTTTACATACATAATCAGTAAATCAGTAAAATCAAACCATCAACCGCCTCCCCACCCTCCACCAGGACCTTCTTAATCTATGATCTATTGATTCATGTCATATTTCGAGTATCATTTCGACTAAACATAAAAACACAAAAATAAATTTTTGTATAATAAAGGTTGAATGTATAATGAAAACGTAACAAAGTTTTTACATAATAAAGCTAACTAACATAACCTAACTAGAATAAATTGTACAACGATAATCCTAACTCATCGTAAGTGCGTAGTACATACTAACACTATCATACTTCCCACTAACACCAGTAAAGCTACCTAATACTCATACAAAAACGTAAGTATGAGTACTTTTTTCAAGTTCCGAAGAATATCGAGACCATATCAATTTAATTTTATGTTATTCTTGCACTTTATAAATTTAGCTATCTTCGTCTTGGTAGCATATTTTCAAGTGTCATTCTCCCGTACCGAAATTTTTAACATCAAACTTCTAATATTTAACAAAAATTCTTTATAACCTCGTCTTAAATCATCTAATCCCCAACGAATAATTAATTGCAAAGACAACAAAAGTTTTAACCAAACATAACATAAAAAGTGTCACTCTCTCGAGTATAACATCATTTGAACTATGAATAAACTAGAACATTAGCAAAATTCTCGAGCAATACCTGTGTTTACACACACGTATCTCTAATCTAACTCCGTTTTCTAAGACATCATCACCTGTGTTAACACAGTATATCTTAAAAACTTACCATTTTCTAAGAAATTCAACGTTATTTCAAATACTAATCACAATTTAACATAAACACCTAACTACGAATAAACAGTTTCATTTAACCAAAGAGTATCTAAAACACACACACCTCCGAGAGATCCCAAGGGATGCGTCCCCATGAAAGAGGGTGAATCCTGAGAGGGATCACCCCGAAGGTGTAACGGGTTTGGGCCTCAGCCCGAAGGGCTGAGGCCTTACCCTCCTCGGAGGTAATGCCCGCTTACACCCCTTCGGGTATCCCCTCTCAGGATTCACACTCTTTCACTGGTGCGCATCCCCTTGGATTCTCTCGGGAGGTGATGTGTTGTTTAGATACTCTTGGTTAAATGAAAGCTGTTTATTCGTAATTAGGTACTATATGTTAAATATTACTGGACTGTGTGATAATAACATTATTTGTTAGAAGAAATGGTGATTTGTAAGAATCGTGTTAACTGACGATGATGTGTTTAGAAACGTGAGCCTAGGTTAAGTTTATTGTTGAATAAGGTTCACTCGAGAATTTGCTAATGTCTACGTTTATCATAGTTCAAATGATGTTATACTCGATACGATTGACACTTTTTTTATGTTATGGTTATGGTATAAAACTTTGTTGCTTCAATTATTCGTGGATTGTTATGATATTTAGACGAGGTTATGAAGATTTTGTTAAAATATTACGAAGTTGATGTAAAAATTTCGGTCGTTAGCATTATATTCGTTTCCTTATGTGCTTAGACCGGGTTATGCTAAATTTTGTAAATATTACCATGTTAATGTAAAATTAACATTGATGTTAGAGATATCTTGAAAAAGTGGGTGGGAATAGGTTACGTTTTTATAAAGTATTAGTACTTTACTGTGTGTTAATGTATAGTTGTGTTAATGTATAGTTATTGTACGTATGTGAGTTAGGATATCTTGACATATATCATATAGTTCAGGTTATGTTAGTTAGCTTTATTAATGTAAAAATTTGTTACTTAGAATATATTCGACAGTAGATATACAAAAAACCTTATTTTGTGATGTTTACGAAATGATACTCAAATATGACATGAAATCAATAATCAAAGATTAAAAGGTCCGTGGGAGGGAGTGGGGAGGGTTATGTTGATTATTACTGATTTACTGATTACGCTTTAAATCTGTAAATTTATTTCAATTTACTTTGATATCTTATGCAAAGCATTTATTATTCGTTTCTGTTTTGATAAAACTTTGTTATTTTACAGTTATTCGTTGGTATGTATGATAATTAGACATTGTTATGATAAAATGTTTGTTAAATATCACTGTGTCAATGTAAAATTTAACGTTAATATGTTACAGATATGCTTGGAAAAGTAGAAATAGGTTCGTTTTTTATGCAATGCTAGTTACTTTACTGGTGTAAGTGTGGAACTTTGTGTAATTGTAACTGTTTATAAGTGCGTAAGTTGTGTTAAGTTTGTAGTTACATTATTTCTTAGTTCATATAGATGCTATGTAGCTTTATTTAATGTGAAAAACATTGTTAGTTTCGCTGGTTAGTATATAAAGACTCATTTTGCTATGTTTATCCGAAATGATACTCGTAATGCGACGTAAATCAATAGTTGGTAATGTAAATTAACAATGATCTGTTTACCATTCTCGAAAAAAGTGTGAATGGTTACGTTTTGACGCTATGCTAGGAACTTTAGTGTTGTTAATAAGTTTGAGAACTTTGTTAATGTTAGTAGTTTTGTGCTACGTATGGTGATTAGGATATCGTTTGTACATTTATATCTTATTTTCAGGTTATGTTATGTTAGCTTGATTAATTGTAAAAACTTGTTTACGTTAGCATATATCGACAGTTAGATACAGAAAAAACCTTATTTTTTGTTATGTTAGTCAAAATGATACTAAAATATTGACATGAATCAAGTTAGATCATAGATAAAAGACCTGGTGGGATGGTGGAGGTGTTGATGGTTTATTCTACTGATTTACTGATTACTGCTTTAAGAATCTGTAAACTATTACAATTAACTGTGATATTTTATTCAAAGAAACTTATTTTTATGTTATTCTGATAAAACTTTGTTATGATTTACAGTTATGTTTGGATAAAACTTTGTAGGTCTGTATGATAATTATAATAAAATCGTATGATTGACATATTTAACTAGTAATTAATTACAGCTGTAGAGTCGTATCTAGTACTCTTGTGTGTTGTAAGTATGTATGTGTCATAGTTTAGCTTACTGAGGTAAAAACTTTACTTTGTTTGTCTTACACTTATCATTATGATTGTTAGCAGGTTATGCATAAATTTTGGTAAATATACATGTAATGTAAAATTACATTGTCATGTTGGAGATATGTTAGATAAGTGTGAATGGACTATGTTTTTGTATGTCTTGTTAGTTTGGACCTTGTTTAATGTAGCAGTTATTCTTGCTTAAGATGTGTCAGGTCTGTCATTGTAAATTATATTCTTAATCTTTTATTTTCAATGGTGCAATTTTAATATTAAAACTTTGTTACGTTAGCATTACTTTCGTTGCTCTGAATGATAATTAAAGGTTATGGTAAAAATTTGTTAAATATTTACCGTGTTTAATGTAAAATAAAACATTGTTATTTAGAGACACGTTGGAAAGGTGAATAAGTTACGTTTTGTTAGAAATGAATACTTTACTGTGTTAAGTGTGGAACTTTTATAATTTCAGGGTTGTCGTTGTGCATTATATTCATAGTTCAGTGATGCTAAGTAAGCTTTATTAATGTGAAAACCTTGTTACGTCAACATATATTGAATGATCTTTGTATAAAGAACTTAATTATGTTATGTTATCCAAAAACTGATACTCGAAATGTGACTTGAATCAATGATCAAAGATCAATAGATCAAGGATGACCAGGAGGGTGCGGAATGGTCAGTTTGATTTACTATTTACTTGATAGTGTATGTAAAAACATTGACAATTTTAGTAGAAAAATTTTACCTTAATCAATTAGATCAATAGATCAATAGATCATAGTATGGTGGGAGGATGGACGGAGTGTGGAGGGGACTGCAGGGACGTTTGGGTTGATTTACTGATTTACTTGCTTTAGGGTATGTAAAACATGACAAATTTTTAGTAAAAAATTTGACCTAATCAATAGATCAATAGATCAAATAATCATGGATGATAGATCGAATAATCAATAGATCAATTAATCATGGATGGGTAGGAGGAGTAGGGCAGTTTGATTTACGATTTACTGATTAGGGTATGTAAACATGAGCAATTTTAGTAAAAAAAT
>JABUQX010043622.1:0-20000 GCA_015478945.1 Trachelipus rathkii | reverse complement strand
ATTAAGGTTAGGTTGTTAGTGTAATGTTGGAAGCCATAATAATAAATAGGCTAGCATCTATTAATAGGTCAACGTGGATTTATAGTTTAGCATAATAATAATGCGTTAGCAACGATTTATAGGTTAAGAAAGTTCATTAGGTTAGCAGCTATTGATTGTTTAGGAAAAATTTTGTAGGATATTGGTTATTAATACGTTATGAGAGTAATTAAATTTTTTAATATGGTACGTCCCATTTTAATTTCACATAATATATGATGCAGTGTAGTTCTTGTCCTTAGGCAAAGCTGCTTTAGAGTGAAAGTTGTGAAAAACTGTTATATCTTTCACAAAATTGTGTGATTCAATTGACAGATTAATGTAATCTTTATGAAGATACTTCTTAATACACCTGCCTAAATTAACTAAGAGCCAAAATTATTATCTGAAACCGAACTAACAAGAAAACATATAAAAACAAATTTATATTTATTTGCTATTTCACATATAACAATAAATAAAAGTGTGAATACGCTTTATTACTACGTCGAATTATAAATTTTTTACATTTTTGCAAAGGCGATACCTCAAACACCTTCCTAAGCCTAAATTATTATCTGAAACTGAGCTAACATGAATACATATTATAACAAATTTAGATTAATTTGCTATTACACATAAAACAATATAAAGAGGTGTGACTACGCTTTATTACTACATCTACTTGTACATTTTTTACGGTGGTGCAAAGGAAATACTTCAAACACCTGCCTATATTACCTGGGAGCCCAAATTGTTATCTGAAACCGATCGAACATGAATACATTTTTAAACAAATTTAGATTTCTTTGCTATTACACATATCAAAAATAAACAGGCTTGACTACGCTTTGTCACTACATCAAATAGTAAATTTTTTACCGTTGTTTAAAGAAGATAATTCAAAGACCTGCCTATAATAACTAGGAGCCCAAAGTATTATCTGAATACTATCTAACATGAACACATTTTATAACAAATTTAGATTCCTTTGCTATTACACATATAACAATATAAATAAGCTTGAAAACGCTTTATCACTACATCAAATTGTATATTTTTTAAGTTGTAAAAGTAGATACTTCAAATATCTGTCTTAAATACCTACGAGCCTAAATTATTATCTGAAACCGATCTAACATGAATACATATTATAACAAATTTAAATTTCTTTGCTATAACATATATAACAATATAAATAAGCTTGACTTCTCTTTATTACTACATCAAATCGTAATTTTTTTTACGGATGTGCAAAAGAGATATTTTAAAAAACTGCCTAAATTACCTATGAGCCCAAATTATTATCTGAAACCGATCTAACATGAATACATATTATAACAAATTTCGATTTCTTTGCTATTACATCATATAACAATATAAATAAGCTTGACTACGCTTTATCACTACAATAAATTGTAAATTTTTCACAGTTTTGCAAAGGAGATACCTCAAACACCTTCCTAAATTACTTAGGAGCCCTAATTATTATCTAAAACCAATCGAACATTAATACATATAATAACAAATTTAGATTTTTTTGCTATTACACATATAACAATAAAAATAAGCTTGACTTACGCTTTATCACTACATCAAATTGTAAATTTTTTACGTTTGTGCAAAGGAGATATCTCAAACACCTGCCTAAATAAACTAGGAGCCCAATTTATCTGAATCCGACTAACATGAATACGTATTATAACAAATTTAGATTTATTTGCTATTGCAAATATAACAATATACAATAAGTGTGACTATGCTTGATTACTATATTTAATTGTTAATTTTTTACGGTTGTACAAAGAAGATACCTCAAACACCTGATTAAATTATATAGGAGCCCAAATTACAATCTGAAACCAATCGAACATGAATACAATTTTAAGGAATTTAGATTTCTTTGCTATTACACATATAATAATATAAGTAAGCTTGACTACGCTTTATCACTATATCAAATTGTAAATTTTTTAAAGTTGTGCAAAGAAGATACCTCACACACCTGCCTAAATTACCTTGGAGCCGAAATTATTATCTGAAACCGATCTAGCATGAAGACATATTATAACATATTTAGATTTTTTTCTATTACATTATAACAATATAAATAAGCTTGACTACGCTTTATTACTAAATAAAATTGTAAGTTTTTTACGTTTGTGCAAAGGAGATACTTCAAACATCTGCCTAAATTACCTAGGAGCCCAAATTTTTATCTGAAACCGAAATAACATGAATACATATTATGGCAAATATAGATTTATTTGCTATTACACATATAACAATATATAATAATTGTGACTACGCTTTATTACTACATTTAATTGTAAATTTTTTACTATTTTGCAAAGGCGATACCTCAAAGACCTTAATATATTGACTAGGAGCCTAAATTATTATCTGAAAACGATCTAACATGAATACATATTCTAACAAATTTAGATTTCTTTATTATTACACATATAACAATATAAATTAGCTTGATTACGCCTTATAACTACAAAAAAAAAAAACTATAAATTTTTTACGGTTGTGCAAAGAAGATACCTCATACACCTGCCTAAATTACCTAGGAGCCCTAATTATTATCTGAAACCGAACTAACATGAAAACATATTAAAACAAATTTAGATTTATCTGCTATTACACATTTAACAATAAATATAAGTGTGAATACGCTTTATTACAACATCGAATTTTAAATTTTTTACATTTTTGCAAAGGCGATACCTCAAACACCCTCCTATTTTACCTAGGAGCCAAAATTATTATCTGAAACTGAACTAACATGAATACATATTATAAAAAAAATTAAATTTATTTGCTATTACACATATACCAATATTAATAGGTGTGACTGCGCTTTATTACTACATCTAATTGAACATTTTTTACGGTTGTGCAAAGGAAATATTTTAAACACCTGCCTATATTAACTAGGAGCCAAAATTATTATCTGAAACCGATCTAACATGGGTGCCAGGCCTTTGAGTACTCAGCATTTATGGGATGAGAAAACCGGGTGCTTTAAAAACTACGTATTGAAGCGTTCTTTTTGGACGTGATGCCCTAGCCACTAGAGCATCCGGTTGTTGTTAACTCAGCAACGCGGAGTCCAACGTTCGAATCCCGCTGACGAAGAGTAAAATCTTCTGTGACTCATTCATTTAAAATTTAAAATGAATGAGTCACAGAAGATTTTACTCTTCGTCAGCGGGATTCGAACGTTGGACTCCGCGTTGCTATTAACAACAAACGTATGCTCAACCACTAGGCCATCACGTCCCTAAAAAAAAGACGCTTCAAACGTAGTTTTTAAAGCACCCGGTTTTCTCATATTATAACAAATTTAGATTTCTTTGATATTACACATATAACAATATAAATAATTTTAACTAAGCTTTATCACTACATCAAATTGTAAATTTTTTATGGTTATGCAAAAAAAAAAAAACTCAAACCCCCTGCCTAAATTTCCTAGGAGCCCAAATTATTATCTGAAACCGATCGAACATGAATACATAATATAACAAATTTAGATTTCTTTTTACTATTACACACATATAACAATATAAAAAAGCTTGACTACGCTTTATCACCACATTAAATTGTAAATTTTTTACGGTTGTGCAAAGGAGATACCTTAAACACCTGCCTAAATTACCTAGGAGCCCAAATTATTATCTGAAACCAATCGAACATGGTTACATAATATAATAAATTTAGATTCCTTTGCTATTACACATATAACAAAAAAAATAAGCTTGACTACGCTTTATCACTGCAACAAATTGTAAATTTTTTACAGTTGTGCAAAGGAGATACCTCAAAGACCTGCCTAAATTACCTAGGACCCCAAATTATTATCTGAAACCGATCTAACAGGATTACATAATATAACAAATTTAGATTTATTTGCTATTACACGTATAACAATATAAATAATCTTGACTATGCTTTATCACTAAATCAAATAATTAATTTTTTAAAATTGTGCAAAGGAGATACCTGAAACACCTGCCTCAATTAAATAGGAGCATAAATTATTATCTGAAACCAATCGAACATGAATACATATTATAACGAATTTAGATTTCTTTGCTATTACACATATAACAATGTAAATAAGCTTGACTACGCTTTATCAATACATCAAATTGTAATTTTTTTACGATTGTGCAAAGGAGATACCTCAAACACCTGCCTAAATAAACTAGGAGCCCACATTACTATCTGAAACATATAACAATATAAATAAGCTTGACTGCGCTTTATTACTAAATCAAATTGTAAGTTTTTTACATTTGTGCAAAGGAGATACTTCAAACACCTGCCTAAATTACCTAGGAGCCCAAATTATTATTTGAAACCGAACTAACATGAATACATATTATAACAAATTTAGATTTATTTGCTTATACACATATAGCAATATATAATAAGTGTGACTGGTTTATTACTACATTTAATTGTTAATTTTTTACTGTTGTGCAAAGGAGATACCTCAAAGACTTTCCTATATTAACTAAGAGCTTAAATTATTACCTGAAACCGATCTGACATGAAAACACATTATAACAAATTTAGATTTCTTTGCTGTTACACATATAACAAAATAAACAAGCTTGACTAAGTTTTATCACTACATCAATTAATAATTTTTTTACGGTTGTGCTAAGGAGATACCTGCCTAAATTACCTCGGAGCCCAAATTATTATCTGAAACCGATCTAACATAAATACATATTATAACATATTTAGATTTTTTTTCTATTACACATATAACAATATAAACAAGCTTGACTACGCTTTATCACTACATCAAATCGTAAATTTTTTTACGGATATGCAAAGCAGATATTTCAAAAACCTGCCTAAATTACCTACCAGCCCAAATTATTGTCTGAAACCGATCTAACAGGAATACATATTATAACAAATTTAGATTTCTTTGCTATTGCACATATAACAATATAAATAAGCTTGACTACGCTTTATCACTACAATAAATTGTAAATTTTTTACTGTTGTGCAAAGGAGATACCTCAAACCACGTTTCCAAATTACCTAGAGTGCTCAAATTATATCTGAAACAATTCTAAACATTGAATACATATTAAAGACATATTTAGACTTTTTTCTATTACATACATATATAACAATATAAACAAGCTTGACTACGCTTTATTAATAAATAATTATTTTTTACGGTTGTGCAAAGGAGATACCTCAAACACCTGCCTTAATAAATTAGGAGCCAAAATTATTATCTGAATCCGACTAACATGAATTAATATTATAACAAATTTAGATTTATTTGCTATTACAAATATAACACTATACAATAAGTGTGACTATGCTTTATTACTACATCGAATTGTAATTTTTTTACATTTTTGGAAAGGCGATATCTCAAACACCCTATAATTTACCTAGGAGCCAAAATTATTATCCGAAACTGAACTAACATGAATACATATTATAAAAAATTTAAATTTATTTGCTATTACACATACACCAATATAAATAGGTGTGACTACGCTCTATTACTTCATCTAATTGAGCATTTTTTACGGTTGTGCAAAGGAAATATTTTAAGCACCTGCCTATATTAACTACTAGCTAAAAATATTATCTGAATCCGTTCTAACATGAATACATATTATAACAAATTTACATTTCTTTGCTATTACACATTTAACAATATAAATAATTTTGAATACGTTTTATCACTACATCAATTTCTAAATTTTTTATGGTTGTGCAAAGGAGGATACCTCAATATACCTGCCTAAATTAACTAGGAGCCGAAATTATTATCTGAAACTGATCTAACATGAATACATATTATAACAAATTTAGATTTTTGCTATTACACAAATAACAATATAAAGAGGCTTGACTACGCCTTATCACTAAACAACTTGTAAATTTTTTATAGTTGTCCAAAGTAGACCCCTCAAACCCCATGCCTAAATTACCTATGAGCCCAAATTATTATCTGAAACGATCGAACATCAACACAATTTTACAATTTAGAATTTCTTGCTATTACACATATAAATAATAAAAATTCAAGCTTGACTACGCTTTATATCACTCATTTAAATTGTAAATTTTGTTAGCGGTGTGGCAAAGAGAGATACCTCAAACACCTGCCTAAATTACCTAGGATCCGAAATTATTATCTGAAGCCAATCGAACATGATTATATATTATAATAAATTTAGATTCTTTTGCTATTACACATATAACAAAAAAGATAACTTTAAAAAAAGACTACGCTTTATCACTACATCAAATGGTTAATTTTTACAGTTGTGCAAAGCAGATACCTCAAACAATTACCTGCTAAATTACCTAGGACCCCAAATTATTATCTGAAACCAATCTAAAATTAAGCATATAACAATATAAATAAGCTTGACTACGCTTTATCACCACATCAAGTTTTTAATGTTTTAGCGAAGTTTGGAAAGAATTAACAACAAACACCTGCTCAATTTAACTAAGGCCCTAAATTATTAGTCTGAAACCAATCGAACAAATACATATAATCAACCAATTTAGATTTATTTGCTATTACACATATAAGATTATAAATAAGCTTGACTACGCCTTAACATATTTAGATTTTTTTTCTTTTACACATATAAAATATAAATTAAGGCTTGACTTCCGCTTTAATAACTAAATCACATTGTAATAGTTTCCTTACGATTGTGCAAAGGAATACTTCAAACACCTGCCTAAATTACCTAGGAGCCCAAATTATTATCTAAAACTGAACTAACATGAATACATATTATAACAAATTTAGATTTTATTTGCTATTACACATATAACATATCACTGAATCAAGTGTGACTTCTATTTTTGCTACATTTATTGTTAGTTTTTACTGTTTTGCAAAGGAATACCTGAAGACTTTCCTATATTATATTAAGAGCCCAAATTATTTTCTGGAAATCCCGCTCGGAACATAGAATACATATTATAACTCATTTAGATTTATTGCTATTTACACAAAAGAATATAAATGAGCTTACTACGCCTTAGCACTAGACATCAAATGGTAAATTTTATTACGGTTTGCAAAAAGATACTTCAAACACCTTCCTAAATTACCCTAAGAGCCAAAATTTATTATCTGAAACCGATCGAACATGAATAAAATTATAAGAAAAATTTAGTATTTCCTTTGCATTTAACAATATATTAACAATATTATAAGCTTGATAGATTTATTACTTAATGAAATTGGTAAATTATTTACCATCTGCTATAAAATCCCTATTTTGATCACCTATCAAAAATTCAAGTCGACCAAATATAATTATTCTGAAGCCCCAACTCACCCCGTCCTAAACATTATTCAGATTGTTCCAGAAAGTCTCACTCTCTTCAACATCACCCTCAGATGGACCATATGCCACAATCCACACCACCTAATTCTCGTAAGCTAATTGACCATTAGTTTTCTGTAACCCAAACAAAATTTACATAGCTTGTGTAGTCCTCTCAGAATTGCATCTTTCTTCCGCCTACTCATTTCCTTCCACTCAACCACACACACACACACACAACACCCACCCACCACACACTCATAACATCTCACAGCAACAACAAACATTTCACTCAACCACTCGCATTCAACATTCTTTGCTCTGTCATTTCGGCTCACCGCAAGCAGTGCGTGGGACTTGTAATTGGGGATTGCTGAAAATAATTGGTTTTGTAAAACGGGGAAATATATATCTATATATTATATATATATATATATTATATATCTATATTTATATATATATATATTTACTATATATATATATATATATATATTTATATATATATATATATATACTATGACCCCTTTTATATTAATTTTTTTGTGGTAAATGATGCATGGCAACCCGAAGTTGTCTACCCCGAAGAGTGAGTGTTTATTATTAATTATATATGAATTATCTATAATATATATATATATTATATATTATATATATATATATATATATATATTATTATATTAATATATATATATATTATATATATAATATATATTATATATATATATATATATATATATATATATATATATGGCGAGGATTCTGTAGTTGTACTATGTAGGATTTGTCTGGGAATCTGCTGTTGAATTAAAGAGGATGAAATATAAAATTATGATTTTTATATTCTGCTGAACTTCTGTCCTGTATTCTTTTCGTCATAAACCTGTTGAAAACATGTTTCATTCCTGCAACTGCATTGCTCAATCAATAAAGAATTCCATTTTAACATATGCACGGACATGCGTTAAGCTATAATCATTTTGCCTAACTTGCAAGTGTTAAGTATTATTCAGATTGATCTGCTGGTATGCAGGGGGGGGCTTACATTCATACATATTAAAGAGAGAATGATAATACCTAACAAATGGGAGAGTGGCTTTGTTAGGGGTGAATTTGGTGGGCGCTCATAAGAGTTTTAATTCAACTACAGGTTCTTTTTACGTTAACGGATATTTCTATTGAGTCGATATCATTCCATCTCCTTTTTCTCACGTTTAAGTTACACATAAACTATTATATAAATATATATATACTATAATAAATACTAATTAAACTAAATAATTATACTTACCAAACTTATTTTTAATTAGGCAATAATTAGGATAATTAACTAATTTTATAAAAATAATAATTAAAAATGCAATTTTTTGTCTAAAAAAATAAAAATATACAAAAATCTCTAAAAATCAAAAATATCCCCAACCCGTTCTAGAGTATTAAAGCTACCCCGTTCGAGTGTGAAAATATTGTTTCATATTTAAAGTTTTCGAAAGTATAAAGCCGAAGGTCATTTTATCATGATATTTGTAACATAGAGTGTCGCCTCGAGAACGCGGTCTTATATGAACGCGGATCCTTGTATATACACGCCGGCGGTTTTGCAAAAAGACTAATAAAAAGAAAATTAAAATTACAAAATTACAAAAAATAAATTAAAATTCTGTAATAGCATATGTTCTTCCGTAGAACTTAAAATTAAGAATTTGCAAAAATAAAAATAAATAAACATACGCATATGTTAAGATAATGCAAATGAACAAGACAAAAACAAATATTTGGTCGAGGCTAAAAGGCAAAAGCGTCAATTCGATAACGATGTATTTTCTCAAAAAAGCCAGTCAATACAACCTACAGATTCTGAACTGCCTTCATCTCTTACACCTTCAACTTCATTACAATTTGAAAGAAAATATTTTTGTTGCTCCAATTGGGCTAAAGTTTAAAATTTTTATTAGTCCCAGGGCTATTGCAATTAAATATATCAAAACAATTTTATCTCGCAAATTTTTTAAGTTTTGTAGGGTTGTTATAATTTTTTCATTTAAAAAAACTCTCTTGAACTTTTTTGGGCTCATTTTAAGAAATGTAGAGTACTGTACTGAATGTAATAAATATCCTACAATTAACTAGTCAATAAAATCTGTTTATATACTGTACTGTAAATAACATTGTATTGCAAAATTTAATTCAATTTTATTATGATACAATAAAATAACTGGCTGGGCTATTTTATTCTCGCCTTTAAAGCAAATGGTAAAATTTATTAAATTATTGATTTTTGCAGGGGGTTTAAAAGTTTCGCAGATATCGCTATAACGCGGGGGGGGTGACTTGTCACAACACAAGGTTCACTACCTATTTCACTAGTATCAATTTCAATATTATTTTTTTATGCATAATCATACTGTGTAAATGACAAAATCAATTACTGAATTTTATTAAGAAACTTTGAAAATAGAAATTTCGCGGTTAGTCGGCCGAAGCCAGCTAGTTCCGGGGCGGAACGCCGGAATTCCTAAATCGAGGTTCGGCCGGAAGTTTCGGGCCGGAACCTGGTTCCGGTACATTCCTAATATATATTATATAATATATATATATTATATATATATATATAATATAATTATATTATATATATATATAAATATATATATATATATATATTATACTATATATATATATTATTTATATATATTTATATATATTATACTATATATATATATATATATATATTATAGTTATATATTATAATATATATATATATATATATATATTAGTATATTATGGTGATAATTGGTTTAGAGTGACAACTATCATCGATCCATATCTCAGAAACTACAATAGGCCAGCAAGGAAAGGAATACATTGCTGGAAATGGCTGGTCGGGCATTTTAGGCGGAAAATGTAATAATTAATAAAAAAAAAAAAAAAAAAAAAAAAAAACTGCATATACAAATACAAATTATTGGAAGCCTGGATAAAATTTTATAGGAACTGTAAAAAAATAAAAAAATAAAAAAAACAAACAAAAATTTATTGTTAATAAGTTATAGTAAATAATGATTCGACGAGGTATTTGAGAACTTTTATTGGTTAGCTGCGTTAAGAGATAATAGACTTTCTATTAAATTTTTGCTTTTTTTTCTTTTAGGCTAAAGAATAGCCCAAGGGATCTCTCGGCCTTCAGGGGAACTACGGGGTAGGACTAATCCCCCGCCCTCCGGGGAGGGTCTCCGGACCCCCGGGTCTCTTTGGTATTTGGGTGTCCGCGGGGTTCCTCCCCCCTTTCCCTACGGGTATGGAAAACGTCCCCTTCTGTGTTCGGCCCGCGCGGCTCGAGCCCCTACATTGCCGTGTAATAGCTTACAAATAATATATACTATATACTTACTATATATATATATATATATTTAAGCTTATACATATATATAGTATATATTTATATATTAGTATATATATATATATACTTATCATATATATATCATATATATATTACTTGTATTATTATATATCAACTATAGATATCTTTACATCTATAAACATATTATAATTCCTAAAAAAAAATTATTGGAATTTTGACTTTTTTTTTTTAGCATTTTCCCAAAACGTTGGTTTCAGCGAAAAACGATCAGTACCAGCATTGCGCTTTAGCTATTGTAGTTTTTTTTTTTTTTTTTTTTTTTTTTTTTAGACAGTTTTTGCCGGAAATAAAGTTTGCCAGGATTCAACATGTATTCCTTTTTCCTGAAGGGCATTGTACAGTTTTTGAGATTATGCGATGGGCGATGATATGTTGTCGCTCTAAAACGCAAATAATCCCCTATATATATATATATAATATGTATATATATATATATATATCCGCTACTATATATTTCTATATAATATATATTATTATATTATATATATATATATATATATATATATATATATATAGTATATATTATATATATAGTATATAATATATATATATTATAGGTTAATTATATTATATATATAGATATACTATATATATATATATCCTAGGACTTTGGAGTTTGCATTTACAGAAAAAAAAATGTTTTTAATTGTTTTTCCGGCATATATTAGTAGTATTCGTGTGTTCACTCGCACTTCCTTAAGATGGGAACGTAGAAGATACGAAATTTTGAAAATATTAAAGTTTTAATATAAGAAAGCAAATCGTCTCATTTGCATGAAAGAAAGAATTTTAAGTGGGGCTAATCAGGGTTGTGGAAGTCGGTTAATGTATGTGTGAGACTATGGTCTGGAATAAGGGTAAGAGATCTAAAGAAAGCAATGTGTTCAGCTATAGATATTAGAGGATGATTTTAAAATGGTAAAATATAAAAAAAAAAACTGCATATAATATATATATATATAATATTATATATATGTATATATATATTATATATATAGTATATAATTATATATGATATATATATATCTATTATATATATATATATATATTATATATATATACTACGTATATATATTTATATATATACTATATATATATATATCCTAGTAGTATATTTATATAATATATATATATATTTATATTATATATATATATATATATGTATTATATATAATATATATATATATGTATACTATCTATATATAATATATATATATATTAACCAGTATATATAAATATATATATATATTATATAGTATCTATATACTATATATATATATATATATACTACATAATATATATATATATATATATATATATAGTTATATATATTATATATTATATAATAGATATTTATATATATAGTATATATATAGTAACTATATATATATATTAATGATTTTAGGTCCTTTAATTGTTTTTATTTTTCATATATATATAATATATATTATATATTATATATATATTATTATATATATATTATTATATATTATAGTTAGTATATATATATAGTATATATATAGTGTAGTAATATATAAATATATATATATATTCAATGATACTTTAATTAAGGACTAGCATTAATAAATTTTAATATATTTTTAATATAAAAATACTCACCTTCTACAATTTAATTTCAAAAATAATTATTAATATATATTATATATATTATATATTATATATATATTATATTTATATATATATATAGTATAATAAGTATATATATATATTCTTATATATAGTATATTATATATATATCTATATTTATATATATATTATATACTTACTTACAGAATAATTTAAGTTATTTAGAATATGTAAGAGCAAACAGGGAATGGAACTAATCTGTAAACGGTCTACAGAGCGCTAAAAGAAGGCGAATGAATCCTTTTATTGAGAAAAAAAAAACAGGCTTTAATAAGTAAATAGGCCTAGCGCCGTAGCGATATCAATATATTGATATCGATATTTTTTGAAAAATACTAACTGGCGCCACTTATATTATTAAAGGTTTAAAAATACGATATAATGCATTATATATATAAATATTATGTAATATATAACTATATATTATAGTATATATATATATATTATATATATACTATATATATAGTATATATATATATATAGTATTATATATTATTTAGTATACGTATAGTATACTACCTATATAGGGCACTACTCCTTTAAAAGGATGTACTATAATAATAATGATATTCGAAAGAACAAATCGCTGACACTACCGTGGGTCCATCTGCAGTGTCCACGTGTTAGTGCTAAATAGGCCATAGAAAGAGGCGCAAGAGTTGGCCAAGTTTCTTTATGTTAATTTTTTTAAGGGGTTCGTGCCGACGGTGGGACAGAGGGGCGGACGAAGTCCTCCCGTCGTCCCCCGCTGAGGGCCGAGAGACCCTGACTGCTCTTTCCATCTTTTTTTGGCGATTCTAATCTTGGGTATTCGGCCTTTAGTTAAACAAAAATTTTTTGGGCATCTCGGACCGCTCTATTGCTTGAATATCTGAAAAAAAATCTGATTATATCTTTGGTTCATATCATCTATCGGTTAACATCACTTTTAAAGGAGCAGTTGCATGTATATATATATATATATATATATATATATATAAATAATATATATGTATATATATAGTTTATATTTATATATATACATATATATAGTATTATATGTTTAGTATGATTATATATATTCTACTCTATATAGAATAGATATATATATCTATTATATTATTATTATTGGCATTTAAAATAAGCTTTTAATTAATGTAAATTTGATTCTCTTGGTTCCTTGATGTAGGGCTATTCTTTTCACTATTCAAGTGGATTAAAATATCCTAAATAGCCACTTTTAAATAGCCTATATATATATTACATAAAAGGATCTCCCCTTTATTGAGCATTCTTCTTTTTTTTTTTGCTTCGTAAAGTTTCGATGAGAGGTCAGCAGACTTTTCCTGGCGTTTTCCTCGCTTTGCTTGAAAGTGTGAGTTTTTTTTGTAATCTGATTTCGTTATATTCTGGAGCTGCCGTTGGTTTGGTATGTGAGTCCGACGCGAGTGTGAGAAGTAGAGTTGGGCAGGGGAATCTGGGGAGAAGTGAAGAGAAGAATGCTCAACAAGTCAGGGAGAAGGCATTTATATTAATTTTGGCTCGCACTTATTGTGCAAAATTTTTTGCTTACGAGAAATCTTTGGCACAAGTATCGACATAAATTTTAATTTTTACGTAATATTTGTGCTTTGGCGATGGCTATTAGCTTCCGCTCTAAACGGAGTGGTCAACGTATATATATACATTAATATTCATAAGAAATAATAATCATTCAAATGCAGCTATTTTGGTGGATTGAAAAGCAGGCGCATACAGACACATGATAAAGAAATATATAATGACATAAGAATTCAATATATCCGCCACCATCTGCTTCATTCAAAAGAAGCAAATATAAGATCATTGGAATGAGATATAATACAAAAATGAAATTCAAATCTTTGAGACCTCACAACAAACAGCTCAGAAGGGTATTTTACAATATAATCATTTTGATTATATCCGTTAGATATAAGGAAATATACAAACATTTGAATGGAAAAAAATAAAATGTTTATAAACATATTACGAGATATACCATCAAAGTTTAAGTTGGTTATGAAATTGTCACTTGAGCAATAGAATCGTGGAATTTTGACATTTGTGATGAAGATTAAGTCATACGTGAATATCTTGATTCATATAGCAGAATTGCCGCGTCGCTCATTATCGAAGAGAAGGGCTTCGACACTTTGGAACGAAACCTACTTATGGAGATTCTTGCAAAAAGAACTTGCTGGAATCTGGTTTGGTATAGGATTTAATGTTCTACACACAGCCATCACATGGGCGTCACTCACGCTGGAGTAATTTTAGAAAGCAGAGATGAATGTGGTGACGACCAGGTGTTATCTGGGAAAGTTGAAGATACCAGTTCAGTTTTTTTTGCAATTGTAATATTCATTTCGGCAAAAAAATGGGATGGTACTGAAGTTATTCAGAATCGAAAAGGAGCGCCTGAAGCGTTCGTTAGTGGGGAATTCAAAAGGGTTTCAGACCATAAATCGAAAGTTTCTTGAGAATGTAAAGAAGTTCGCGTAGCGATAATGCTCGTTCGTGGTTCACTTTAGTCATAATTTTGGAGTTTTCTGATTTGGGATTTTTAGTATTATTGCTGTTTTCGCTTTACTACGCTGGTTGTTTTCTTTTGGATACGAACTTTTTTTTTGTTTGAGGATGCAAGCAGTTAGTAAGTATAGGAGTGTAAGTATCGCATTCTTCATTGTTTGGCATCGTAATAAGTAGTTACTGGTGAGATGCTGATGGGTTATCAGAAGTAATCAGAAGGGCGCTGGTGTTTTACTTCGGGGTTAGCGCATATAAAGGGCCTTTTAAAAGCGATATTATATTATTTTGTTGCGCTAATGTAGGTCTCTATATGAGTTGTGGAGATGATTTAAAAAATCATAAACAAATGATGTATTTTCACTAATATATATATATATATAGTATATATAGTATATAGTAATTATATATATATATATATATAATATATATATATATATATATGATATATATTATATATTGTATATTATAGTATATATATATATATTATATTATATACATTATATATAATACTAATATATATATATATCTATTATATATATATATATATGTGAAGTTTGCATATAGCAGAAGAAAATCTTATAGACTTTCAAAGAAGCTTTATTGTAGATAAAAGTTTGCATAAATTATATGTAGAACTAAAAATCCTTTTTTTTTTTTTTTTTTTTTTTTTTTTTTTTTTTTTTTATTCAGGTCGGGAAATTATTTAAAAAAAAAAATTAGGGGGGCCGAGCCGACGGGGGCAGAGGGGGGGGTCCCCCGTCTTCCACCGGGAGGCCGAGAGACGCCGACTCCTGTCATCTTTGTGGTTTCCCCTATGTATTCCTTTAGTTAAAGTAATAGCATAGTGCAAAGGGATTAAATTATTATTTTTTTTAAGGTAAAGGAATATCATAGGGTAAAACGGCAAAGATGGCAGGAGTCGGGGTCTCTCGGCCTCTCGGTGGATGAGGGGGGACTTCGTCCGCGCCTCTGACGCCTTGTCGGCTTGAGGCCCTAAATGGGCAAAATACACTATTTCCGAATGAATAATGGCAAAAAAAAAAATGATTTTTAGGTTTTACATATACTTTATGCAACTTTTATTTTAAATAAAGTTTTTTGAAAAGTCAATGGGGGATTATTTTCGTGCTGTTATTATGGGCAACTTCACGCATATATATAATATATAATATTATATAATTATAATATATATTATATATTATCAGTATATATATATATTATACTATATATATTATATATATTATATATATATATATATTAGAAATTGTTAGAAACACATTGACAAAGAATTAAGATCTTTTAGAAAAGTTTATTTAAAGAGAAATGTAGATAAATATGTATTAATTAAAAATCGTATTTTCAATTAATAAAAATTTGATTATAATTAATTATATGTTTCAACCGTATGTTTGGCAGGGTTTAATGATTAGAAGTCTTATTTAAGTGGGCAGAAATTTTAAGCTTAGTGTTCTTTTTTAGGCGCAGAAGGATGGTTGTTGTTTTGTAAATGTCTTTTTAAAGAAAATGTTCTGATAAACTATGTTGGTTATATGATATGAGCAAAACACTGTAGTTGGGCATATTAATAATTCCCTTTTAATGATTGGTATAAGTGTAGAAAATTTGAGAAATTATTAAATTTGAGGAAAAAATGCACTGACCTACCCTAACTTAGCTTATGCATAACCTCCCTAACATAGCTTATCCTGACCTAACGCTAACTTATTCCTAACTAACTAATTTAATAACGCTAACCCTAAAACCCTAAAAGTGGTTATAAAAAGTGCTATTGAGTTCTTTATAATAATATATATTATATACTATATATACTATATAAGCTATTATATATATATATAATAGTATATTATATATAGATATCTATAGTATATTCCTATTTATTAATACTATATTATATATACTATTATATTATTTATATATATATATATATATATATAATATTATATATATATATTTTCTATTATATATCATATATATATATATATATATATATATATATATATATATAATATAGTACTATATATTATAATAGTATATATATTATATATATATAGTATTATATATATATATTATATATTATATATATTTATATATATTATATTATATATATATATATATACATATATTTAATATATCGTAGTAAGCTAATACACATCCTGATTCCTCCTATTCGGTCCTCTGACAGCAATCTTATAGGGCTCTTTAAATTTTAATAGCTTTTTCTCAGCAGGCTCCACCATGGGCCCTAAACGTAATTTCTGGGACTTTAATCGGGTTGGGGGGCATTGCGTCGTTTTCTTTCTAACTACTCTTGGAATGAATCCGCTGCTTTGACTCGGAGGATGCTTTGGTAACCGCTGAAAAGGTAGGTGCCGTAATCGCCGATGGGATGAGACAGACTCATTCGGCTGTCTTCAGCTAAATCTTTTTTTTCTGCCTCAAGAATCGCCATGTTCAATGGAGGGGCTTGTTCTCCGCGCCATTCAGGGAGAGAGACATTGCGCGTATGCGGGCATGGAAAAATTTCGTTCTCCTTTACTCTTATAATTTTCATTCTGCTCGGAATCGTTGCAGAGCTATTATGCGACAGGCTAAGCGCGCTTTCACTAAAAGAAAGTGCGCCAAGCCTGGCTTGGTTCTCTTACTGGATAAATAATTTTGGGTCTTGTGCCAAAATAAACCATTTAGCCAACCTTTTGTATGCTGCCTTTGGCCTATTCTTTATTTGCGTCTGACGGTTCTGTAGCGCTAACTTTCTTTCTCTGAAAAGGGCAATCTCTTCGGCCTCCTTTTTTTTCATCTATTCTACCCTGGACCGTATTCTCCTGCTCCTACTCCTTCTCCTCTCAGGTTCCCATTTGCTTACCTGTTATCACATCACTGACAGTGTGGCCATAGATACTGAATTGCTAGAAGCGCCAGGAAGGCTAGTGACGGCCGGAGGCTTTCCCGTGTTTTGAGGGAGTGTGGTTCTGAGCTGGCGCCACGCCTGTCCTCGTTCCACTCTACTCTCTATGTCTTAATACTAATACTACTTCGCTGCAGATCGCTAGGACATAGCGCGCTTATGCGTTCACGATCCCGTAAAAAGTAGCCGTCTCTAATGCGACTTCAAAAACTAATAGCCCTATAGCTCTTAGCTTGTAATCTAATCTAAATTCTTTGAAAGGCTCTTCTTAAGGCTCTCTTTCCTGGATCATGCTGGAGTCTCATTTCGGGCGCTCTTTCAGATCATCAGTATGGCTTTGGACGTTCGAGGTCAACTGGTGCCATACTTTCTTTGCTATCTAACAGATTTATGGTATTCTGCCCTTAGGGACTATGGGGAGACTTGGTTGGTGACGCTTGACATATCCAAAGCTTTTTTGACCGGCTGTATGGCTGTGCGTCGCTGCTCTCCGAAGCTCCTCTTCCTTTGGGTTTGCCTCCTTCTCTTTGCTTACTTTATGTCTAGTTTTCTCCTCCGATACGCTCGCATATCAGGGCACTCGTTGAGTGGAGCGTTGCTATTCCTGACCTTTCTGTTAATTGTGGTGTTTCTCAAAGTTCTGTTTTTATTTCCAACTTTAAATTTCTACTTTTGCATCAAGCAATTTCAGCTCAGGCTGTAGCTTCTAACTCTGTTCACGTCTGTATGCCGATGGATCATCTCTATTGCTTTCTAGCTCATTTAAAATGTGCTCCGTCTTTTGCATCTAGAGTTGCTCTCGTCCTTCAGCTTTCCGATTCTATTCTTGCCGATCTGGATGGATTTCCCGGTGGGGTCAGCCGCAACCTTGTAAAATTCACCTCTTTAAAAACTCTAACTTCTTTACATCTCCCTCTCAAAATCACGTCGGCAACTTTCTATTTTTCTTGCGACGGCTGGCTAACGTCTCACCTGTGATATAACATAAACATTCTTGTTTCAACATAAACATTGTCTTGGAAACCGTCATATTAGCGTGGTTGTAAGGTGGCGCTCAAAGAAGGCTGGGAGTCCTGTGCAGGTTGCGCGGGGAATTTTTTTCCTCTGAAGAGTTTACTCCAGTTATATAAGGGCCTTACTTCGCCCTTGTTATGGAGTATGTTGCTACATATGGGGGAGGCTGCCGGCTCCCCTTTGCTACTGGGATAGGGTTGAGTCTAAAGGCTAAGAGACTAATAAAGTGTCCCCTACTTTCAAACTCTCTTGAGCCTCTATCTCTGCGACGTGACGTTGGGCGCGATCTATCTCTTTTCTATAGGTATACAGCGTAAATCTGCTGGGGAGTTGTCCTCTCGCATTCCACACCCTTGCGTCGCCGCTCGTATCACAGGGGTGCCTTGCTCTCGCACGAATATTGCGTGAGTATTGAAAACCCCAGACTTGTTCGCTGTAGTGTCTCTTGTCTTTCGCGCAGTACTTCTGTTCTTGGATCTTTGGGCGTCGCTTCTGTTTTTCTTCCTGCTTTAATGCTTCCAAAATTTAAAAATAGTTATGCGCTCACGCTGAGAGATTTTGCGTTAAGCTGGGCTTGGGTGGGGTTCTCCTGTTTTTCTTCTGCCCCTCCTGAAAAGGGCCAGCCGCGTGAGTGGGTTGGTAAACTGTATGAAAAAAATGTTTATCATTTGGTGCCATATTTTTGTAAACAAGTTGTCGTACATGTTTCCTCGGCTCGCGCTGATTTTGGCGTTTATTATGCAATTATATATATATATATATATATATATAAAAAAAAAAAAAAAAAAAAAAAAAAAAAAAATATTATTATATATGATATATATATATCATTATATATATTATATTATAGTATATATATATATATATACTATAATATTATATATATTATATATATATATATTATATAATATATATTATATATTATATATTATATAATAGGAATATAGATCAGGAATCACTTTTTTAAAAAAATATGGTTTTTGTTATATATAATTTATTATAATAATATATATATGTTATATATATAGTATATTATATATATATACATATATATTATATACTAATATATATATATATAGTATAATATATATATTATATAATA
>JABUQX010043621.1:10000-30000 GCA_015478945.1 Trachelipus rathkii | reverse complement strand
GTGATATTTATTGAAGTGATAACTACTTCCACTGGATCCATATCTCAAAACAATAGTTACAGGAAAGGACATAATGTTAAATCCTGCAAAATTTTAGGTGAAATGTAAAAAAAAAAAAAAAAAAAAAAAGAAAATTAAAAAAAAAATCATATCTCAAAAACTTTAATAGCTATAGCGATTTTGGAATCCTTTTGGTAAAATTTAAATGAAACAAAAAAGAAAAAAATAACAAAATAAAATAAAGCCTGTTGATAAAGAGCTTTTTAGAGCAGGGGGACATAATATATATATATATTATCGTAAAGGTATTACACGGCAATGTAGGGGGTTCGAGGCCGACGGGGAACACAGGGGGGGACGTTTTCCATGTACCCCGTAGGAGTGTGCGGATGAACCCCATAGCACCCAAAGGCCAGCAGATAGTTCTGAGATTCCTCCCGGAGGGGGGAATTAGTCCTACCCTGTAGCCCCGGAAGGCAGAGAGACCCCGACTCCTGCCATCGGTGGGGTATACCCTTGTTTAGTAAAAGAAAAAAAGCAAAATTTAATAGAAAGTCTATTTATTAACGAGTAACCAATAAAAGGTCTCTAAATAGGCTCTAATCATATTACTATAATTATTAGTAATAATATTTTTTTAATTTTTTATTTTGCATTTTCCTATCTAAAATTCTTTTACCTTAGATTCCAAAAATGTACTTTTCGCTAGCTATTAGTTTCTCGAGATATATATTTTTTTTTACATTTTCCGCCCTAAAATTGGACCAGCATTCCAGCAATGTATTCTTCCTGTGGTTATTGTAGTTTTTGACAGAATATAGTTACGTTTCAAACCAATTATCACTCAATATAGCAGCAGTATATATATATATATATATATATATATATATGAGCAGTATATATATATAGTATAAATATATATGAGATAGTATATAGTATATATAGTAGAGTTATATATGTTATATATATATATATATACATATAATAATAATAATAATAATACACAATAATAATAATAATAATAATAATAATAATAATAATAATAAAAAGGATAGGATCTAAACACTAAATCAAAGATCCCATTAAACAGTATTAGAAAAATAACTCAGGTCAGTTGAGCTACGGTTCAAACACAATAAATTTAACAGAGGAAAAACTATATCCCTATTCAAAAATTGATTTTAACAATTTACCTTTTGATAACATTAATAAAGATGACGTTATTCGCCCTACAAAAAAAACAGACATCATTAACAACTAAATAAAAGAGGGTTACGTCATTGTTAACCAATCACGAATCAATGGAAGGAGCTGTCAATTATTTATTTTCATTATTATTTTTGGTTAATGTCTATAATAATGCACACCCTTCCGGTATTATTTTTTTAAAAAGGAGTGTACAAACACATACTATTTTATAATACATATGAATTTTATATGCAAAACCATTTATACACTCTAAAGAAATATTACAATTTATTCCTCCAGTTAGTTTTATTTATATAGTAATATGAATACCATAGTAATTATCATTTTTAAAATCTAAAAAGAGTACAATGGCATTATTTTATATATATATATATATATATATATATGTGTGACATCTATATAAGAATAATATATTGATATTGATATATATATATATATATATATATATATATTTATATATATATATATATATATATATATATATATATATATATATATATATATATATATATATATATATATATTGAGTTAGTTGGGTATGTGTGCATATATATATATATATATATATATATATATACATATATATATATATACTCAGGGCCGCGGTGGTTCGAGTCGGAGTCAAGTCGTGAGTTCGCAATTTTCCAGTCGGAGTCGAAAACTCTGTGCAAGTGGAGTCGGAGTCGAAGATTCCTGTTTAAGTGGGTCGGAGTCGGAGTCGGAAATTTTAGAGAACTATTATTATTATTATTATTATTATTATTATTATTATTATTATTATTATTATAAAAGTTTTTGATTTTATTTCCAACGTTCTAAATATTTATTTTTGTACATAATTTAATTTCCTTAAAATAATCTTTGAAAATAATATACAAGAGAAGAAGAAGATATATTTACATAGATTTCCCGACGCGTTTCGTCTCTATACTTGAGACATCTTCAGAGGATTATTTCTTGTAAGCGAATGAGTCTTTAAATTGATATATAATAAGTAAATCAAATGATATTGAGTCTGACTGATAAATACATAAAATTTTATGTTAATGTCTGGTTGCGTGCCATGCAGAAGGCCTGGGCCTCTGGTTTCTGGACTTCACATCCCAGGCTGTTATTGTAAAGTGTTAGAAATATTAATAGTTGATTGACCATGTGTCATTGAAATGTCAAAGATTTTGTTGACTGTAGCGCTATTGATATTTGCCCTGTCCGACAATCTATTCTTCGTGTAACCAATATATGTCGACGTACAGTCTAACTCAGGGCAGTTAAATTGGTACACAACGTGCTAAAGGAAGATGACAGTTGTTTGGACTTATGGTATAGTCTGACTTTAATTTTTGAGGTGTCTTTAGTTTTGAGGTGAGAATTCAAAATATTATGAAGGCACTTCTCTTCCTTATTGACAAATAGCATTGGAAGTTTTGAAGAAGAAATTTATCGAATTTTTCTGATTATTTTTACTTTCTTTATTATATAATTTTGTAAGGGTTTTATTAATTAAATTTTCAACTGAATATTGTGGATGATCACAGTTAATTAAATTTTACTTAATGCGGCAAATTTCTTCATCAAAAGTTTTCCAAGTTGAACATAGGTTGTATGCTCTGTAAACTAAAATTTTTACGATAGATTCTTTGTAAATAGTCGGTGAATAGGATCCATAGTTCATATACAGACCATTATCAGTGGGTTTGACATGTATGCCTGTAGATAATGAGCCGTCAGAATTAACATTGATTTTGATGTCTAAAAAACAGATAGCATTATTAACCTAAGTTTCATATGTGAATTTTAAGCATGACAACTCTTGAATTCTATTGATGAACTGATGTATATGATCTATGTTCCTAAAGATAGTGAGGGTCTCTTATATAAAATACCTTATATAAAATAAGGGGTTAAAGTTGTTTGTTTCACGAAGGATTTTGTTTTCCAGATTGGACATATAGAAGTCTGCAAATGTAGGTCCAAGTGGTGAGCCCATCGACACTCCATCAGTTTGTAGATATATGTTTTCTTTAAATTTAAACGGTGTTTGAGTACAACAAATTAATAAAAGGTTCTCATATGTTGTTCTGATATATCTGGTGGGGGTAGGTTATTTGAGTGATACACTTCGTTAATTATTATGTCAATCGTATCAAGAACCGGTACATTTATGAACAAAGATTCTACATCAAGTGAGGCGAATATATTAGTGACTTCAAGTTTTAAGTTTGATAATTTACATAATGTTTCATTATTTGATTTAACTATGAAAGAGTTATTAAGATATGGTAGAATAATGCTGTTCAGATATTGGGCAATTTCGTGTGTAACCGTTCTGCACATATATATTACAGGTCCTGAATTACATTTTGAGTTTATTTAGGCAATCCACATATATATATATATATATATATATATATATATATATATATATATATATATATATATATATATATATATATATATATATATATATATATATATATATATATATATATATATATTTTATGTCCCAAAAGTAAGTGTACTGATGTTGTATTTAATTTTCTCTTAATTCTTTTTATTTTTAACAACAGGTTAAAAATACTGTTCATGCTATTATTATTATTATTATTATTATTATTATTATTATTATTATTATTATTATTATTATTATTATTATTATTATTATTATTATTATTATTATATTATTATTATTATTATTATTATTATTATTATTATTATTATTATTAGTTATTGTTATTGTTATTGTTATTGTTATTGTATAAATGGTTGTTTTATAATAAAAATAAAAATAATTTGCATTATAATTACGTTATATATTTGTTTCCGAAACTGAAATATATTTGTTTGTCATGTGTTGCGCCTGCATCTTTATGTCTTTACGGTATTTTACCGTATAGCATTTGGAGATTAGATTCATTGGTAAGTGATATATTTTTTAATTTCAAAGCAAGTTGAAAAACTGTTGAATAAAATGTTTGGTCTGTAACTCTGCGTAGTACTAACTGAATGAGTCGAATTTTGAATTGACCGTTGGAGTCGGAGTCGGAGTCGGAGTCGAAATTTTGCTTAAGTGGAGTCGGAGTCGAAAATTTTCGCTTATGAGTCAGAGTCGGAAAGTCGAAAATCAAATTTAATTTAGCGTGGAATGGGAGTCGGAAAGCTGAAAAATTATTTATTATCCCAAGTTCTTTGTTATATATATATATGGTATATATATATATATAGAAAGCAGTATAGAGTGATATATATATATATGGTATATATATATATATAGTATATATATATATATATATATATATATATATTAGTGATGGACCGGATGTCAAAATTTGACTGTTTGCGGATGCGGATCTTAAAGATGATGAGGATGCGGATGCGGGATTGTTTACTTCTGAAGTTTGAACTAAAATGGTATATATATATATATATTATATATATGGATATATATATATATATATATATATATATACAGATATATATACACACATATACATACATATAGTTTAGTATTTGAATGATATTTATTAATATTATCATAGACATACATATTATTGTTATTAAGTTATTGAGTTGAAAGAGATATATATAATATACATATATAAATATAATATTACATATATATTAATATATATTGAGTATATTATATAAGATATACATATATAGATATTATTAGAATATACATATGCATATATATATTATATTATCTATATATTTATATATATTTATTATATATATATATATATATATATAAATATATATATGAATAAGTATAAAATATGAAGAGTATATATTATACATATTATTATTATATATATATACATATACATATATATACATATATATTAACCCACATCCAGCCTCTAAAGTACACATAAGCCTCTGCTGGGGATACACCTCCGCTTCCCCATTTTGTTCTATCCATCATGATCCCATCCGCGCTCATCCATTGCAGGTAGCACCTGGTGTTTCCCCAAAGAATTTTCACTGTGCCTCTCCACCTCTTCCGCTGTCTTCCCTCGGTCTCAGCCTACCTCCGGTTTCCACCCCTCCACCTCCTGCTGCAACTCTCTCCTGTATCCTCTCCAGGTGTCCCCACCATCTCAGTCTGGCTGCGTCCACTTTATTCATCATGGGTTTCACACCCACGCTCTCCCTCACTGTCTCGTTTCTCACTCTGTCTCTCCTCGTCTTTCCAATCACCGTCCTCAACACATTCATCTCCGCTGTCTGAATTCTACTCTCCTCTCTCCCTGTCATGCTCCATGTCTCCACCCCATACAACAGTATCGGCGTCAACACTCCCTCGTATATTGCTCTCTTCACCTCTTTGTTCATATATTTATCTTTCAAGATGGGGTATACTGCTCTTACAGTCCTGTCATACTGCTCAACTTACTTGTAATTTCCTTTGGGTAATATCTCTTTCTCTTCCAAGTGCTTCCTAGATATTTATATCTATCCACATTTTTAATCTCTCTACCGTCTACCTCCACTATCAACTCCTCCTCCTCCCTGCTTACTACCATTATTTCTGTTTTCTCCACATTCATATTCAATCCTGTTTCTCTCAACTTTTCTGCGAAACACAGCACCATTTGCTTCAACCTCTCACCATCTCCACTCCAACACTCCAAATCATCTGCATATGCCATGATTCTCCGTCAATCTCTTCTAAACTCTCTTTTACACCTCATATGACTGTGTCCAAATACGCTATAAACAGTATCGGTGACAGCACACTACCCTGCCTTACTCCAGTTTTTACCTCAAACCATTCCTCGTTTTTATATCCTGTTCTTACCTTACTTATGCTATTCACGTATGTACTTTTTACTGCCTTTATCAGTCTGCCTCCAACTTCATAATCCCTCTCCGGAACTCTCCACAGCTTCTCTCTGGGTACAGAATCAAATGCTTTCTTCAAGTCTATGAAGGCGATATATGCCTTCTTATTGTATTCCCATGTCTTTTCCTGTATCATTCTTAATGCAAACATTAAATCTGTAGTACTTCTACCACCTCTGTACCCATACTGCTCTTCACCCAATCTTGGCTCTATTTTTGATCTTAATTTTCTTTCTAATATTCTTTCATATAACTTCGCCATGTGATCCATTAGTGAGATTCCTCTATAATTTTTACAATTTCCTGCGTTCCCCTTACCTTTATAAATGGGAACTATTATTAACCTTCCCCAACCTTCCGGCACTCTACTCTCCACCCAACACCTGTTCAGAAATCTCAGCATCAAGGCTTTCAGCCCCTCTCCTTTATCCCATCCTCACCAGGAGTTTTTCCGCTCTTCATTTTCCTTAACGCCTCCTCAAATTCCTCCTCCTCTTCTCCCTCCACGTTTCTCTCCTCCTCCTCTTCTTCTTCCGACTGCACTTCCACATTCAACAACTCATCAAAGTACTCTATCCACCTTTTGTTTTTTTCCTCCGGGCTTACCAATGTTTCTCCATTTTTGTCTTTGATATTACATACTCTACTCTTCGCTCCTCTATACGTTCTTGCCAATCTAAAAATCTTCTTCTTGCTTTCCTTCATATCATCCATCAGTTCCTTTGCTAGCTTCTAAGCCACCTCCTCCTTTGCCCTCCTCTTCACTCTCTCCGCTTCATTTCTTGCTTCCACGTACACGGCTTTAGATTATATATATATATAATATATATAATATATATATATATATATATATATATATATATATATATATATATTTTTCTTATTTACATGTATATAGTTATATATATATATATATATATATATATATATATATATATATATATATATATATATATATATATATATATATTATTATAAAATTCAAATTACTAATTACAACTATTCCCATAAACTCCCATGATAAAGATGACAAATAATATTTATTTTATATAGATTTAATCAAATGTAGAAAACATCCTCAACATCCTCATTTTACAAAAGAGGATGCGGATGCGGATGTGCCGTTAAGTGAGGATGCGGATGCGGATGCGGATGTCAATTTAGGTGCGGATGTTCCGCAAATGCGGATGCGGATGTCATGTCCATCACTTATATATATATGAGTATATATATATAGAGTATATATATATATATATATATAGTGTAGATATATGATATATATATATATAGTATATATATATATATATAGTATATATATATATATATAGAAGTATATATATATATATACAGACCCGTCAAGTTTTATTTCTTTTTTTTTTTTTTTTAACATAATATAGTATACATACTAATAATTAATTTAAGTGGTGACGGACATGATTCAAAAGTTATAAATATTTTAAATAATTTTTTAAAAATCACATTTATAAAAAAAAAATTCAAAAATGAAATATCTCGAAAAGTAAGACACTTACAGAAAAACCAATTACATATTTGGAATCAGCATATAAAGCTTATTACAAATATGTTAAAAAAACTCAATATATAGAAATAACAGCATGATAATTTAAGAAACTAATGATATTTAGTCCAGCTGCTACAAAAATGTAAAACAAAATAAAAAAAAAAAAAAAAAAATATTAGGGAGGTACTAGGTGGAAATCTTAAAGGAAGGGGAGGGGCGGAGGAACCCCGCGCGACACCCAAATACCAAAGAGCGGGGGTTCCGGAGACCCTCCCCGGAGAAGGGGAAAGTCCTACCCTGTCGTTCCCCGAAAGGCCGAGATACCCAGACTCCTGCCATCTTTGCGGTTTACCCTTGGGTATTCCTTTAGTTAAAAAAAATATATATATATCGAAAAACGTAACAAGTACTAAATAGATTTTTGAATGAGATTTTTCACCACTTAAATGGATTGTTAGGATCATATACTAGAAATATATTAAAAAAAAAAAAAAAAAAAAAAAAAAACTGACAGAGTCGTAAAAAAAAACAGGTTATATATATATATATATATATATATATATATATATATATATATATATATATATATATATATATATATATATAGTAATGTTATTATATATATATATATATATATATATATATAGGGGTCTTTGTGAACAAATCTAAATTTTACTGAGTTAACATTAAAATATATAATGCTAAATACTCTTGGTACCAGTCAAAAATATATATAAGATATATATATATATATATATGGTATGTATATATATATATAGAGAGATATATATATAAGATATATATATATATATAGAGTATATATATAGAGATACAGAGATATGGTTATCTCTGAAACATGTATAAACTAAAACAGCTACAGGAAAATAAATAACATTTTTGATTTCAGCAAGCAATTTCCTAGATAAACTTATAAATATATTTTACTCCTAATATTAATAACACCTTACATAGTTTAGGTATCATCTACGTTCATAAAGGTAAAAAGTCGTCTCAGTTACCTCTAATTTCTACAGAATGAGAGCAAGAGTTACCAAATAGTTTTTTTGCATTATGTTTTGGGAAAATTTTTAATTTTTTCTTTTGAGTATACAAAATAATTATCCCCGGGGGTATTCTTTTAGTTAAAAAAAATCGACATTTGGCAACTTTGACGCTCCCTCGGAGGGCTAGAGCTCCTTCGTTCTTTTCAAAAAAGGATCATTATCATACAGTTTTTAACAATTTAATTTTCAAAGCAAGCTATTTTTTTATTATTATTTCATGGATAAAAATTTTTCCTGATTAATAAAATGTTATTTATTTTCCTGTAGGTTATAGTTTCTTTAGTTACATGCATGTTAAGCTTTCTGGGAGGTTGACCTGAAGAGAGATATATAGATATAGAGTATAGTATATATATATATATATATATAGAAAGAGTATATATATATATATATATATATATATATATATATATATATATATATATAACTCAACAGACTTTCATAAAAAAAAAATAATAAACTCGTGAAATGACCCTGAAAAAAGATACGGTCTTCAAAAGTGCAATTGAAAAACATAATAAATTATTTGCGTTCTTCAAATGCAATTTGTCAATGAACGACCTTGTCAATTTTAGCGACCCCAGGCTAATTTTCGTGTAGAACTTATCTTTAAGTGTTTTGAAATGGACTGAAAAAGTTATAAGACTCAAAATTTCGTATTTACATGTCAAATTAGTTTTAAAGTTGCCAGATTCACTTCTTTTATAGATTTATGTGTACAGAAAAAAACTATAATTTACGAGGGTGGCAAACTAAGTCCAGCGGGCCAACCCGCCTTCGCCTCATCAGACCCACTGAGCTGAAATTGAAAATACTGTATAACTCTAAAGTTTGAATATAGTATATATATATATATATAGTATAGTATATATATGAGTATATATATATATATATATATATATATATATATATATATATATAGATATATATATATATATATATATATATATATATATATATATATATATATATATATATATATATATATATATAGGTATATATAGTATATATATATAATATATATATACCGTATATATTATTTAAAATCTACTTCCTTCCTAATTGAATATATGTATTGAAGATTTTTAATCTTTAGTTAAATAAAACAACCATGTTAGAAGTTTACTTTATTACACTAGAGTACACAAATTTTTCTAAAAAATCATTTTGTAATTATATGATTAACACAAAATATATGTTCTTTCGTTTTCCATAAGTTACATGGCAGATCAAGGGCATGAAAGTCACTTCAACCCTGAAGCCTCTTCAGCCGTCCAGCAATTAAGCACCAACAGAGGAAAAACTGATTTGGATTATTGCATCTTGTTGTTATTTTCGATTTGGCGGAGAACTATGACATGGGGCGAGATTTTATTTATTACAATCCTTTCGTGACTTTTCTTAAGAAATCAATATACAATTTAAATTGATGGAGCTATTGTGTGTGTTAGTTAGGTTAGTGCGGTGTTCCCTAGGTGTGTGAGGTGTATGCTTGAGATGTTGTCAAGTCCTGTTGCTGGTCAGTTTTTAAGGGACTATACGGTGTTTTCTAAGTCAGTTGAGGTTATTTCTACTGTTTAATTGTGGTTGAATTTTATTTTCTTGAGGGATTTGATTATTTTCCTGTTTTGTGGGTGTGTGTGGGTTTATGACTGTTTTGCGAAGTGTGTTGTTTGTTGCGTTTGAGAAAGTGGATTGTTGACAGATTCATGAGTTGGATTTTGGTAGTCTTTCTGCGTTGTTCAATATTTTTATTGTGTTCCACATTCTGCTGTTGTTGCTAGTGTTTTTTAGGTTTATTGCAAGGAATATTGGAAAATTATTAGAGATGTGTGTTTTAGTTACGTTCGTGATTTGGGTGTTTAGAGTATTGATTTGTGTTCTTGTTCGTTGTACTGATTTTCTAAGTGTGTTACGTTGTTTAATCGTTTTCGATTTCAGGTGTTAGTGGTCCCAAATGATCCTCGGAGGGTTCCTCCGGAGGGGCGGCCGCGATTTGCTTGTGGGAAGGGGGGGGGGGGCGAAGAAGCATTGGAGAATTTTTCCATCTTCTGGACGATCTTCGATATATATTATAATATATATATAGTATAATATATATAATATATATATATTATATAATATATATATATATAGAATATATATATATATAATATAATGATATATATATAATATTATATATATATATATATATATATATATTATATATATATTATTAGGTGTTACCGGAACTGAAATTTTCAGTTCCGGCCGGAACCGGAATTAGCCGGAATTCAACAAAAAAAAATTCCGGCCGGAACTCGGATATTTCTTATGAACTTCCTGTAACTATAATAAATGTAAAAAAAATCTATTTTTATGAACTTTTCAACATAAGATGCTTATATTTAGTACAACGCTACTTCACGAGCATATGGAAAATCATCATTGAAGAAAATATCTGGAAGTCCAAAATTTTAATAGTAAAAGGGAGAGTCTTGCATTTTCTACCACAAAAGAGCAATATATCCAAGCCGTGAAATAAGTGAGTTTTGATGAGAGTTTCCCCAAAAAAGATTTGGCATTTCAATGACCCCAAATCAAGAAAATAATGAATTTTTATGCAATGAGTAACCAGCCATTCAGTCACAAAGAGAAGGGATTCATAGAACTGATTGCCATCTTCAACCAAAATATCTGATTCCTAGTAAAAAATATTTTGTAGAGAAAATCTTACCAACTTCTATTACAGGAAAATGAGATCAGCAGTATTCGGAGAATTTATCTAAGGCTGATCAGATATTATTTACTACAGATATATAGAGAGCTAAATAATTCAAATGACATTTATTCTTTAACTGCACTCTGCACCCAGCGAGTTGTGGGAAAAAATGGAATCTATGTACTCCTGCAAAGTTTATTTCCCAGGTTCCATCTAGGAATTAAAAGTCAGTATGAGTTTTGGAGAATTACGGAATGATAATTGTGGAAATCTTCCTAATAATCCATTTGATCCTTCGAGATGGAGTATATAACATGAAACTTGGAACTGATTTCAGCTACGGCATACACAAGTTTTCTTGTTTATTCATAAACTTCAATTTATTAAAGATGCCTTACTTTTTCTCAATTAAGAAACAGTTGATATTTAATACAGAATGGTAGGGATATATTGTACAATTTCACATTCCAGTTTTTAAGCGTAATGAACTTAAAGGAATACAAAGAGACTTGGATCACATCTTGCGACCCATGTATGCCAATTCAAGATGTTAATTACAATTGTGGAATAGCACACATATTTGATTCTAGAAAGAATTGAATGTTTGAAAAGAAAGAATTGAATGTTTGAAAAAGACCTCTGCAGTTTTTATATTATGAAACAATCAATCATTTAGAGCCTTGACTGCTAATAAATGGCAAACACTTGAAAAAATTCTAAGAGTTTTGCAACCATTTCCATGGTTACGAAATAAAAGCAAATTAATGTATATCATCAATTATTCTACATATTTGAGCTCTCCAGCATATCTCCCAAACTCTGAGGATGACAGCAGAGAAAAAAGAAGAGCTGAAGAAGGCCATAGAGTTTAGATTTATGAATAAAATGGAAGAGAAAGGATCAATAGACTTATATCAAAACAAGGTAATTGTTTTAAATACTGTAGTAGACTAGTAAAACCCAAACTACAAACTGAGCTTTATTTCTAATGAAATTAAAGAGCATTGAGTAGAAATATGGATGCTTGAAAAATATGCAAATAATTGAAGGTAGAAATTGATAATAGTAGTAGCAGTACAGAGGAAGGTTCAGGCGATGAGTCCTTTTCAGAAACGAGCATTATCTACAAAAAACTTAGATTTGCCAAGTATAGCACCTCAAAATCATCAGGAGCATTAAGAAAGATTACTGCAAAGTTACTTAGTTTTATAAGTTTGAAGAAAGTGAAAGCGACAGCGAGTCCAGGTTAGTGATAAAAAGGAAAAAAAGAAAAATCAGTGGCTCTTCAAAAGGTGAAATTCTTGAATTAACTTGAAATTTTTTTTTTACCTAGAAAAAATCATTTTCTAATCTGGAAAGAAGAATTCCTTGATTGGTTGGAAAGGAACAGAGGTAATTCCCAAACATAGCAGTACTAGCCCAAAAATTGCATCTCCTTTCCAGTTCTCCTCGACATATATTCAGAAGAAATTATTTTCATTTTTCAGAGAGGCAGAGACAATATCATTTGAGGGAAAAAACGTTTAAAAATATTACCCAATACTGATGAACAGTTTTTCTTCACAATTCATGGTGGTGAAGTAATTTAAATTTCAAAAGTGTTTAAAGAAAGTTAACTTCTATATATATTATATTATATATAATATATATGATAATATATATATATAATATATATATATATATATTATAATATATATATAATATATTAATATATATTATATATATATATATATTATAATATATATATATATATTATATAATATATATAAGGAAGTATTTATAGAATTTTTTATTTTTTATTACAGTTATCTTATATATAATATGTATATATATATATATATTATATATTAATATATATATATATATAATATATATATATATAATTATATATATATAAATATATATTATTATATATATAAAGATATAAATATGATATATATAATATAATTATATATAATATATATATAGATAATATAATATATTATATATATATATTATATATATATATATATATATTATATATATATTATATAATATATAATTATTTATATATTATAGTATTTATATATATATATAATCTTGGAAATTAAATTTGAATTTAATGTGAATATCTTATTATCCTAAATTTTGAGGTATTTGAGTAAACTTTATTTAATGAATACTGAGGTATGCTGATCACTGATGAATATACATAACGCTACTATTATATTTCGTTAAAAAGATGGGCTTGGTTATATAAAATAAATCTCTTCCAAGCAAATTTTTTCTCAGAAGTAAATTGAGTAATTCCGGTTTCCGCTGGAATTTTTTCAAATCCGGCACGAACCGAACGGAAAAAAAATGTCAAATTTCGGCCTGGAATTCCGGCCGGACCGGAATTCCGGATTACACGCTCTAATATATATATATATATTATATATATAATATATAATATTAATATATTATATATATATATATATATATATATATATATATATATATATATAATAGTAATATATTATATATATATATATATATATATATATATATATATATATATATATATATATATATAATATTTATATATATATATATATATATTATATATATATAGTATATATATATATATAGCGACATTTTTACGCTTCTTTTCACAATTTTCAGCGTTTTCTTGTTCTCATTTACGACAATTGCAACATGCCACTGTCAAAGCTAGAAAAGAAAAGTAGACTTTGAATGCCGTGTTTTTAAGGAGGAGTGGGTGATGAATTATTTTTTTACCGAATCAGGTGACAAAAAGCATTGTGTTTATTGTGCAATGACACCATATCTGTACTAAAAGAATACAACATAAGACTCATTATCAAACTAAGCATTCTTCAAACGGTGTTCCCAAATCACAGGAAAGGAAAGATCAGATAGAGATTGGAAAGTTTAGAACGGAATCTTTAGTCGCAATGCAATTTCTTTAGGAAGAGGAGATATGAATATGAGTGTGCAACTAAAGTAAATTTACGAGTATCACATTTATTAGCCAAGGCATGAAAGCCATTCACTGAGGGCGAGTTAATTAAATCATGTTTACATGCGCGGCCAAAGAAATATGTCCGGAGAAAATTGACTGGTTTAAAAATATCACTTTCAACCAAAACAGTTACTAGAAGAGTTGAGAGATTAGGCGTGATATCACTAGTCAATTACTTAAAATCAATGATTTTGAGTGCTTCTCCTTGGTTCTTGATGAGTCGGCAGATATTACTGATACTGCTTAGTTACTGCTGTTCATTTGTGGAGTCAATATTGAATTTCAAGTGACTGAAGAATTACCCTCTGTGAATAGTCTGCATGGAACGACTACAGGTGAAGATATTTTTTAATTATATATATATATATATATATATATATATATATATATATATATATATATATATATATATATATATATATATATATATATATATATATATTATATATATATATATATAATATATATATATATATATATATATATATATATATATATATATATATATATATATATATATATATATATATATATATATATATATATATTATATATAATCTTCACATGCCCATTGGCCCACGAAGACCAAAATTATTTACAATGTGGCCCTACATAAAAAAAAAAGTTTGCCGACCCCTGATTTACCAACACTCAAGGGTGGAGGGAGGCGTGGAGCAGCACCTTCCCAAGACAAATGTTTGTGTGCGTTGTATTCATATTTTCCCCCAGCTGGAGCCATCAAAATCTATCACCAATTCCACAGTCCTGGGAAATCAATCGAGAACAAAAACAAAAAAAAAAAACAGAAAACGAAAATAAGGGTTACATAAATTTCAATATTCCAAGACCGATTTTTGTGTCTTATAATATTTATTTTTTTACATTTATATTATCCTTTTCCCAACGATTAAAATAAAGGATAATAAATTTTGCGTATTAAAAAATAATTTTACATAATAATTTAAGAATTAAGAAAAATTATTTATTTCTTACATAAATAAAACAAACTACAAATCATTTTTTTATTTCAGATGTAAAATAAGAATCTTTCCTCATAATCTTCCTATGATAAAGGAATATTCTTAAGAATTATGCTAATTAAGAAGCATAAGAGCAATTACTGCAATAGAAATTTCAACAAATTACACAAGAAATATAATACAAAATGACGTAGGAATATTTTTCAGAGAAATAGATTTAATATATATATATATATATATATATATTATATTAATATATATATATAATATATCTTTATATTAATTTTATATATATATACATTAAACAAAACTAATATATATATATATATATATATATATTATATATATAAATATATATATATATATATATATATATATATATATATCCCGAAGGCCAATGACTTATATAACAGACAACGTCATACACAAATCGCCTAAAGGTTAAATGAACATACTTGTTCACTGACAAGTTATTTTAATAAGACGCTTCAAGCAATGTACTCTCCGCACGATTTTGCCTCTTTTCCTAGCACGTATAACAAAATAATTTAAAAGAATAATGACTAGGAGTTCTTCATAAGAAATTTAGTATTAAGAGTCATAGTAATTTCTTAATAAAATATTACTTTTATCCGCCTATTGAGATAGTGAGAAAAGTACGGTCAGCCTCCAGATTAGGTGACACCTGTATCTAAAAAACTACGATAGCTACATAAAAACTGAATACATTTTTGAAATCAGCCAACATTTTAATGCCGGGAAAATGAAGAAATAAAATGAAAGGCGATAAAAAAAAACAAACTATATAATAATAAATATAATAATAGCGTACGATAAGTTACAATTGAAATACAGATTTTCGTAAACAAAATATAAACAGAGGACGAAATGGTGAAAATCGAGTATAGAGGTATAGAAAGAGGATTCTGGTAAATGTTTCTTAGCACAGTAACGAGCAAGAAAGATTTTATTCACTTAACAGTTAATAACTTGTTAAGTTTTATTAAATTCTAAAACAGGAGCACACACAAATACAATTAAAGTAGAGTGGTCAAAAGTAAAAAAAAAAAACTAACGTAAAATAAGTTAGCATAACTTAGCATAACGTTATGTAACTAGGTTACATAACGTAACCTAACCTAACCAAACCTAACCTAACGTATATATTATATATATATTATATATATATATATATATATATATATATTATATATATATATTGTAATATATATATATTATATTTTATAATATATATTATATATAATTATATATAATTAAAGAAATCTACCTTAAATATGAATAAAAACGTTGTATTTAATTCACAAGTAGTAAAAAAAAAAACAACGCCAGGTGTTCGATGTTATTCAGCCGTAAGAAGCTTATTTTAAGTAATAACTTAGTAATATTTAATGTGTTATTACGAATTAATAAAATATTACTTTTCCGGCATTAAAATGTTCGCTGAATTCAAAAATTATTCAATTTTTTTTGTAGCTATCGTAGTTTTCTAGATACAGGTGTCCCCTAATCTGGAGGCTAGCCGAAAAGTACTAATCAAGAACGCTTAAAAAAAAAAATATTGCATCTGTATGTATTCACTATTACTATAACTGCATAATGTGCTAGCTTCAAACACGCCAATTAATTCGTTAATTTAAAGCACAAATTCATAACTGATGTTTTAATTATGGCTATCAAATCCGACTCCGGTTCGGTAGCCGGTATCGGTAACCGCCTATTTTGACTGATTTCTATACCGACTCCGACTAGTTTAGTATCTTGCGATTATCGATTTCGAATAGTACTCCATTTTCAGAGCAGATAATGTCAGCTACATCAATTGGCATTACATCTTTTATTCACTTTAATAACCCAGCTTCTTTATTTGATAATTCTTTGTAATATATATATATATATATATATATATATATATATATATATATATATATTATATATTGTATATTTATATTTATATATATATATATATTATATATATATATAAATTAATATATATATATATATATTATATATATATATATATATATATATATAAGAGTATTTATTATTAATAAGTATTAGATATATATATATATTTTTTTTTTTATATTTATATATATTTTATACACTTATATACCCAGCTATTCTTTATATATACTTTATATCTATATATATTATATAAATATAATATATATATGAGATGGAGTCTAGTATCAGTATGGAGATTACGGTATCGGTAAATTTTTTGGTATCGATAACGGAATATTTTTTTCGTATTTGTATAGAACAAATTCTATTGCTATCAGTAAAAAAAATTAACGATATTTATCCGATACCTATACTAAAATCCTATTTGGAAATAAATTAGAATTTTTTGTACGTTACATTTTGTTAAATATTTATCATTTATATATAAGAAGCCTTCAATAGGATTATAATTCCCGTGATTAAATATTCACGAAGTAAAAATTGAAGTCTTGCATAACATAAATTTTATTATTTGTGCCCTGTTCACTTTTTAATTGCTTAAAATTATTATTGATAGAGAGTCTGGCGTCAAATGTTTTTCCTCCTCCGCCAAGGGTCGATAATGAGAGAGTCACCTGGCGGAGGAGGAAAAACATTTGACGCCAGACTCTCAATCAATATTAATTTTAAACAAATTTCTTTCATACTTTGATTGTCACATTAATGTAAGGCTTTAATTTGACACCTTTGACATGAATATTTAGCAGGTAAGTACAGACGCTAGCTTTAGAGTGAGGGACATTAAATTCGACTGGAAACGGAGAATTCCACAGAACAGAGCTAGTTGGAAAGGAGAAAGCACCACAGCATGGAGTTGCCAATGTTCCCACAAAGTTCATGAGCAAACACTGCACCCCTTGAGTAAGGTGATGGCATACGAGCGTTCAGTTCCCTCGGGCACATGCGGTTGTAGAACCTATAGAAGAGAGAAAAACACCAGTATTGCGTCGAAAATTAATTGGAAAGTAAGGATCAGATAAGGAAGTATTAATCAATACAAGAGCGGATGAGACCCTTGTAAACTTAGAATAACTGAAAAGGGGAAAAACATCTCGCAATATAAACAGAACCCTCAGCTTCTTTGAGGTCGCTCCAGCAACCGGTGGGAAATGAAGTTTCCATAACATTTTTTGTTTATGGCAAGGACGAGGATGTTTATACTGTGAACATGATAGATGGTGAAATATCGAAAGAAACATTAAAGTTAGAAGGAAAGAAAGAAAGTCAACAGTTCAGCACTCCTTACGAAAGTCATACAGGTGACCAGAGATACGGTTACAGGATTTAAAGTGTTTTTAAAACACTATTAAGGGTAGATTCGAAAACTTCAGAAATTACAAAGTTAAAAGTGGAGCCCCCCAACCCCACCTCTTTTCGTCAAATATTGAATGAGCGAATGGTTCCAGCCCAGCCGGAAGGAAAGATCGAAGTTGATTAGCAGAGAAGACTCCAGATGATCTAAAGTGAAATCAAAGGTAAATATTTGAGCGAAGACTTTGGCTTTAAAAGAAGGCAAGAAAGTTGTAGTGCCGCCCTAAAAAAAATGAGGAGGGAAAAAATAAAAAGCAAATGACAAAGAGAGTTGAATTATTGCATTTTCTACAGAGAAAAATAATTTTTTCTCTAATTTTCGATGAAATGTTTTCCTAAAGTTTGTGAGGACGACGGTATTTACCGAAGGCAAAGATCCCTACAACGAATGGCACGACAACAAGCAGTTAACAAAGGTTTCTGACTTTTAGTTTAAAGGAAAGAAAACGGAATGTACCTTTCCTTGCCATAGAGGATAACTACTGTCATGGGTTATACACACTCCAGGGCACACTTCCAACCGAAGCAGTAATCCTTCCGTATGTCCGACCAGTTAACAGCAAAGAAGAGTTAAAACGTTTAGCTCGCCGAAGGGGTTGGTAGCTCCAGCGGAAGACGAAGAAACAGAACAGTATAAAGAAATAAGGTGATCGGAAGAAACCCAAGAAAGAAAGAGTTTAACAATTTGAGACGGATTTGAAGTTAAGAATAAATTTACTATTTTGAGCTCATATTCAAGACGATCACGGATATGGGAAGTTATTCTGGATAGTCTGGATAGAGAAATGGTAAGCGAGTTCGCCATGTTGAATCTCGTGAACTAGAAGAAAGTCACCGTGGTAAACACTAAAATAATAATTATTTCTGAGAAAGGAAAAACGAGAGATGTACTCTAATTCTGAAGTTTACATAGTCGAAGATACAGAATAGAAGGAAATATTAGGAAATAAATAAACAAAATAAAAATGCATTATGTTGTAGATTGCCAAGAAAGGCTATGGCATAGGGTTAAAAAAAAACAGAGAAGAGGAAGAAGGATCAGAGTAGAATTTACAATTGGAGCTCTAGACAAATTTTTTTTTTAGACTTCACACCTTACGAAAGTTTAGACCTTTATCGAGGAGGAGAACATTTCTAGAGTTTATCTCTAGGGTTCGAACATACGTTTTGCAAACAAAGTATTCCACAAGTGTAATTAAAATACAGACAGCAAATAGAGCAAAATATATGATTTTATTTACCAGAGCAATCCGGCAGTCTTTGGCGACAAAACCTTTTTAAAAGAGAAAAAAAAAAACAACTCCGGATCGATGATATATCGATAGGATTTAATAAAGGGGCA
>JABUQX010043621.1:0-5000 GCA_015478945.1 Trachelipus rathkii | reverse complement strand
GAAACCAAAATATTGAAGATGACTCAACCTTTTATATATAATACTTATATATACTAATATATATATATACTATATATATATATATATATATATATTTATATATAATATAATATATATATATATTAATATATATTATATATATATAATATATAATATATATATTATATATATATATATATATTAATATATAATATATATATTAAATCTTTTAGAGAGTTTTAAAAACAGCTCAAACTCTTAAAATGTAAAGAAACAATTTAAAACCACTTAAAAACTAAAATAGGGAAATCAAATATTAAAAAAATTAAACAGGATTAATTTACGTTTCGAGACTAGTACAACGTCTCCTCCTCAGAACTTAATGGAATTAAATTAATTGTGACAAAATAAATATAAATAAAATATGAAATATAAAAATGAAAGCAAATTAGCAATGGCAACATTAAAATTTACTTCACAATAAATTATTGGATGATAAATATTTGATTTTAGATATGAAATTTCTTGTTATTAGGTCCAAATTAAAGAATCCTTCCGAAATATTGAAATTAGATTTAGTTGAAATAAAAAAGATTCTAATAATTGATTTAGATTTTTATCCTTTGAATTAAACAAAAAAGTTGCACCTTCCCAATTAATGATGTGTTCATTCTGTGATAGATGTCTAAAAATGGCATTTTGGTCATTTCCTCTTCTGACCTCATCCCTATGTTGTTCTAATCGGAATTTCAGGGTCTTTAACGTTTCACCGAAATATGAATTATTACAAAATCCACAAGGAATTTTGTAAACGCCCCAGTCTTTTCAAATTTAGTCGTATTATTATTTATCAAATTCTGTGATAGGATATCGGAAAACTGAATACATGTAATTTATGCATTTTAAAACATAAATTTAATGTCAATATAGTTGAGGTGAGAATGGGATGACTTTAACGTTATCATTTAGAAAAGGAATTCGTTCCTTAATCCCAAATAGCTAGAATAGGCCTGTTTGTACTTCTTATGAATTAAAAATTTTGGATAGGCTAAGTTTCTAAATGTGCGAAAGGTAAAATCAACTTCTTGCTTCAAATATGGAGGATCACAATAATTGAAAGATCTCAAAAGGACAAATAAAATAAACATTATTTTTAATGTGAAGAGGATGAGAAGAAAAATAATGGAGGCAATTGATTGGTATGTGTTGGCTTGCGATACACTTTAAAAGATAAAGAAGTTCCTATTGGCATAATTAGAAGGTCCAAAAAAGGAATGCATCCATCAACTTGTGTTTCGTAAGTAAATTTGATAGAAGGGGTTAAATTATTATTTGAAGAAGGAAATCATTAATGGAAAAGGATGTAGGGACAACAGTAATGACATCGTCAACATATATCCATGAAACAACTTGAGAAAAGAGAGGGGCCTGTGGAAGGAGTCTGGATTCAAAAAAATTCATATAAATATTGGCCATGATCGGACTTAGACTACTGCCCATACTTGCACCAAATATTTGTCGATAAAAGTTATTGTTAAAGGTAAAAACATTTTGAGACAAATACGTATAATAAAATTGGGAATGGGTATAGGAATCATGTTAGGTAACAAATATTCTGATAAAATTCCAAAAGATGGGGAATTGGAACATTTGTAAACAAACTAGTAACATCAAAACTAGTTAACATGATTAAAAGGGGGGAAATAAAAAAAAATTTTGGCTTTTTTCCCCTTATATTTTATCAATAAGAGTCTCATGGCATTTTTAGTATGAGTGGATGAGGATAGTGCTATCAAGGGAGAAAGAAAGAGGGCTAGGCCACTTATTAACTTAGACAACACATCACTTTCTGGCGATATAATGGGTCAGTGGGACACCATCCTGTGCAGTTAGAAACCATAGCATATATGTAATGATCGATTGGTGACTGATATTTTTTAAAGATGTCATTTGGAATCAGGGGTTTTACATACCTATTAAAATGAATATAATGCGAGTTAGAAGGGTCTGAGTTTAGTTTTTCGTAAGTATTTTCATCACTCAACAAAATTGTTAGTGTATTTTTATAATCCTCATAATTTAGAATGACAAACTCCGGCTCCTTTATCTGCTTTGCGAATAATAATTTTGTTTCTTCTTTAAATGAGGAGAAGCATTTTGTAAATTCTTCTTGGAAAGGAGGACAAGAATTGGCAGTTTTTTTAACAATTAAGGGGTAATAAAATTCTTGAGAACCAAGAAGATAATTTAAAGATTGACTAAGAGGGAAGTGTCCACTGAAAACCAAGTCCAAACCAGCAGCTGAGTTCAAAAAGCACTTAAGTTGATTCAGTGAGATTGAGTAATATTGAGTTCATTGGTAAACTTTGTCCAGGTGATCCAAAACATTAATTGAAACATTTCTGTTGAATGTACTTTCAAGTTGAAAGTAAACTAGTGTTAGTTCTTAATAAAGAAATTCATTGTAATAAAGACATCATTTTGGTAAATTACACGAAGTAAATTATAGTGAAATCTGCAAATTGAGAAAAGATGATTACATTCTTTCTTGATGGTGATGTGTGATTCTTAATTAATATGAAATATAATTTTGGAAAGGGCTCAGAGTTAAAATTAACATATCCTTTAATATTAAAAGTAATTGTAATAATTGGCGCTGTCAAATCTTCATGTAAAATAGCGATTGAGAATTTTCTCCTGGTCGCCATCTGTTTCTTCCTTTCATATAAGTTAAAATGAAGTTTACTAAAAGGAAAAAGGTTAAAAATATTAAGAAGGGATAAGTTACAAGGCATACTGAATACCTATGAAAAAATTTAGGAGAGTTTAGTGCCTAATTATCTCATTCTTAAGAAAAGCAGTGTATAAGCGTTCAAATACTAAATAGGGAAATCAAATAATTAAAAATTAAACAGTGGTTTACGTTTCGAGACTAGTACAACGTCCTCCTCAGAACTTAAATGGAAATAAAATTATTTTGACCAAATAAAGTAAGAAATGTTCTAATCAAACCTATAAAAAAATGAAACAAGTAGCAGATGGCAACATAAAATTACTGCACAATAAATTATTTGCTTGATAAATATTTGATTTTTTCAGATATGATTTCTTGTTATTAGGTCCAAATTAAAGAATCCTTCCGAAATATTGAAATTAGATTTGTTGAAATAAAAAAGATTTCTCAATAATTGATTAGATTTTTATCCTTTGAATTAAACAAAAAAGTTGCACCTTCCCAGATTAATGTTGTGCTCATTCTGTGATAGATGTCTAAAATGGCATTTTGGTCATTTCCTTTTCTAACCTCACCCAATGTTTTTCTAATCGGACCTTTAGGGTCTTCAACGTTTCACCGAAATATGAATCATTACAAAATCCACAAGGAATTTTGTAAACGCCCCCGTCTTTTCAAATTTAGTCGTATTATTATTTATCAAAATTTGTGATAAGGTATCCGGAAAACTGAATACTATAGTGATGTCAAATAGGTGTTTAAACATAAATTTAATGTCAATTAGTTGAGGTGAGAATGGGATGACTTTAACGTTATCATTTAGAAAAGGAATTTGTTCCCTTAATCCCAAATAGCTAGAATAATAAGCCTGTTTGTACTTCTTATGAATTAAAAATTTTGGATAGGCTAAGTTTCTAAATGTACGAAAGATAAAATCAACTTCTTGCTTCAAATATGGAGGATCACAATAATTGAAAGATCTCAAAAACATGTTAAAAATAACATTATTTTTAATGTGAAGAGGATGAGAAGAAAAATAATGGAGCAATTGATTGGTATGTGTTGGCTTGCAAAGCAGATAAAGGAGCCGGAGTTGTCATTCTAAATTATGAGGATTATAAAAATAAAATTAACATTTTGTTGAGTGATGAAAATACTTACGAAAAACTTAACTCAGACCCTTCTAACTCGCAATTATATTCATTTAATAGGTATGTAAAACCCCTGATTCCAATTGACATCTTTAAAAAAATATCAGTCACCAATCCATCATTACCATATATGTATGGTATTCCTAAACTGCACAAGGATGGTGTCCCACTTAGACCCATTATATCGGCCAGAAATGATGTTTATTTTTTTCTAGTTAAATAGTGGGCTAGCCTCCCCCTTTCTTTTTCTCCGCTTGAGGCACTATTCTCATCCTACTATATAAAAAAATGCCATGGACGTTACTTGATAAAAATAGGAGATTTATTCCCTGTTAATCATTGCTAAACAGTATTTTGATGTACTAGTTTGTTATTACAAATGTTCCAATTCCCCATCCAATTCAATGTTTATCACAGAATTTTTGGTACCTAACATGATTCCTATACAGATTCCCAATTTTATTAATTGTCTACGTATTCGTATATCTCATAATGTTTTTACCTTTAACAGTAACTTTTATCGACAAATATTTGGTGCAAGTATGGGCAGTAGTCTTAAGTCCGATAATGGCCAATATTTATATGGAATTTTTTGAATCCAGACTCCTTCCACAGGCCCTCTCTTTTCTCAAGTTGTTTCATGGAAGAGATATGTTGACGATGTCGTTACTGTTGTCCCTACATCCTTTTCCATTAAGATTTCCTTCTTCAAATTAATAATTTAACCCCTTCTATCAAATTTACTTACGAAACAAGTTGATGGATGCATTCCTTTTTTGGACATTCTAATTATACAAACAGGAACTTCTTTATCTTTTAAAGTGTATCGCAAGCCAACACAAACCAATCAATTGCTCCATTATATTTTTCTTCTCATCCTCTTCACATTAAAAAATAATGTTATTTTTAACATGTTTTTGAGATCTTTCAATTATTGTGATCCTCCATATTTGAAGCAAGAAGTGATTTTCTTTCGTCATTTAGAACTAGCCTATCCAAAATTTTAATTCATAAGAAGTACGAACAGGCTTATTCTAGCTTTTTGGGATTAAGAGAACAAATTCCTTTTCTATATGATAACGTTAAAGTCCTCCCATTCTCACCTCAACTACATGACATTAAATTTATGTTTAAAC
>JABUQX010043620.1:25000-35633 GCA_015478945.1 Trachelipus rathkii | reverse complement strand
TATACTACTAATTCTTTCATATATAATAATCTCTATTTATATTATAATCTATATCTTTATTAAAATTATAAATTAGGTATATATATATTAATTATTATACGACCTTTGCATTTTCGTATGGGTATACTATCACTAGTCTTGGATTGGCTAATCCTCATAATACCTTTAATTAATATATCTCTATCATATGCTAACCACCTTACCTATTTCAGCTAATTTATATATATTATACATGTTTTAAATTCGACTATATTAATAATACTATATATATATTTCCCTGTTTATATTATTTTATTTATTTATTTATATATAATATTTATATATATCTATATTATATATATTTTAATATATATATATATATCTATATTAGATATATATAAATATATATAATATTACTTTATATGTATATCAATTACAATTCTGTTATAGTTATATTCTATATTATAGTATATCTATTTTAATATTCTATTATTCTAGTATATGTATATATATTATATATATATTCATATATATATTATTATATCAGATAGTGTATATCTTTTACGTCATAATTATAGATATAATACTTATATAACTATTATATATTATATATATATTTATATCAATATTTAATAATATATATATTATATTTATATTATAGTTATCTCTCATCTTTATATATATAATATATATATAATTATTATATATATATATTTTTATATTACCTATATTGTTATACCGTCATTATATATTTCTATTTATATTATATTATAATACTCTATATATATTCTTTTATTCTTATATATATTATATTATCTATATATATATCTATCCTTACTATTTCTTTCTATTTATTTATATATCTATTATATTTATATTATATTATATTATCTTATATATTAATTATATATCTTATTTCTCTTTATATATATATATATATATATCTATATTTTATTATTTAATTTATATATGTTTATTACTTATATATAATTACTTCTATGTTATATTTATCGTATATATATATATTATTATATCTATTATTTTTAGTAAATAATACTTGATATATGACTTTTCTACTATGAAAATATTTTACGTATTATATATTTATTTTGTAATCTTTTATATTATTGTTATATTATATTAGTATATACTTATCTATTATGGGCTTTTTGTTATTCGCTATCTCGGTCTTGAGCTCATATTACTGATCACTTAGATTTTTAACTGTAACTTACCCGGTTATTATTTTTCGATATAATTTCCAATTAATTGAATAAAATGATAGAAGTTAATTTTAAAAGAAATAAAAACGACGGAAAAATTGAGCGAAAAGTAGCTTCATTTGTTTTACAAAAAATTATATACTTAAATTTTATATTTATAACGCGTAAATTATCTAGTTTAGTGTAGCATGAAATGACAATGAGCATGATACCCGAATTTTTTTCAAGTACTGGTACTTATATTATGTTTTTGCAATATTCTTAATTATTATTTGTGCGATATAGAAGTATGTATACATGCTAATAGTTGTGAATGTGACACTTCGAAGAAAACAGGCTGTATAAGTGTCTTTTTTTCTGTTGGTATACTTATGGCAAATCATGTATAATTTGTTCAGTCTCCCAAAGAATCAACAAACTAAGTGACTGGCTACTAACTCTATATCTAATCTTTAACTTAACCTACGTGATCAACTTTATAACTATATATACTAATAACCTTTTGATCTAACAAATTCCGCTTATCTCTCTAACTAACCTAATTACTTACTATTACTATTAGACGTAACTATCTCAATACTTTTAGGACTAGACTTAGGTTTACCTAACCTAACTATTACTACCTTAACCTAACCTACTATCCCTATATGCCTTATTGCTAACTCTATATTCATATACTCATTATTTGCATAGGTAAACATAACCTTATTTAGGAAAATAACAATGTAAGGTAACTAAACATTACTCAAATAAGGCAATGAGCCTTTTAAATTTTAATATAATATTTTCTCTCTTCAACTCTTCGAACATAAACTTAACCTCTATTGTTAACATTTCATGAATTCCAGAGGTATTGTTATTTCTTTTTCTATGTTTTTCGGTTTACTTATATGGCAATGTTGACGATATAGATTTAATAAAATTTTCTGGAATGGTATTTGCATTTTTTTGCAAATGTTTGTGATATATAGTTATGATTTCTTGTTTATTATTCGTATATTATTATTATATACTATATTCTATTAATTGTTTTTTTGTTTATTTTCTTTATATTATTAATATATATATATATATTATATAATATATATATATTATATGACATATATATATTATATATATATATATATATATTTTAAAAAAAATAGATTTCAGTAGAGTCAATAATTATTTTAAAAATTTTTTATTTTATTTAAAATATTTTTATTTTCAGTAAGATTAATTATGTTAATTTTATTTAAATAAATCGTAGTATTCATATATTATATAGTATGTATATATATATATATACATAATTATATAAATATATAATATATATATATATGTAATATATAATATATATATATATATATATATATATATATATATTTATATAAGTATATATATATATATATATGTATATATAATATATATTTATGTTCTATATATATAATTTATATTATATATATAATATACTTTTTTTTTTTTTTTTTTTTTTTTTTTTTTTTTTTTTTTTTTTTTTTTTTACTTGACCTCTCGTACAGCTCACGGCAGAGCCGTATTCAAGGATGGGGTGTTGAACGTTCTCAAATATTCATGCTAACGCAATTACGCAGATGAGCCAGACGCAGGCTTTAAAGTGAGCGAGATTAATTGAGCAGGAAACACAAGAAATGGAAGAGGAATTCCACAGAACGAGGTTTGTCAGAAAGAAGGAAGCACCGCAGCGAACAAGTCTGGAGTTCTCAATACTCACGCAAATTCATGTGCCCGACACAGCACTATTGTGCTTCGTGGACGTCGTAAGGTGGTGGGTACGCGAGTGGAAAGTTCCTCGAGCACCTGGTGCTACGGTACCTATAGAAAGAGATAAAGCCACCAACATCGCGCCGCAAGAATAGGCAAGTGAACTAGAAAGTAAAGGACAGTTCAAGTAAAGCCTTTTGGCCTTTGACATCGACCCTATCCAAAAGCGGGTGAACCAGAGCCCCCAAATATGAGAGCAGTACTCCATAAAGGGCGGATGAGACCTTGTATAGCGGAAGCAACTGAGAAGAGGAAAAAAGTCACGCATTCTAACAGAACTCCCAGTTTTCTTTGAGGCCGCCTGCAACCGTTGTGATGTGAGGTTCAAGAAATTTTTTGGTTTATGTTAAGCAAGAATGTTTATATTGTCACAGGAGAGACGAGAGACCGTCGAAAGAGATAGGAAAGTTAGATGTGTCTTAGAAGAGGGAGATTTGTAGAAAGTTGGGTTTTTTTAAAGACTTAATTTCACAAGGTCTGAGCAGGACTCCCACACCGGAACTTCTGTCCAGATCAGCGGAGAATAAGAATTTGAAAGATTAAGACGAGAGGAATTCTAGAAGTAAAGAGGGAGCAGAATTGAATTGAGTTTTGAAGATTGAAGGTACGAGTCCTCGGCATATGAGTGGATAGGTTAGATGGTAGAGGTGAGAAGATCATTAATGTAAACAGCAGGAATAAAGTAGGAGACAGACGAACCCTGAGGAACACCACATATTGAAGAAAAGAGGATAGAAGTGCCCATCAACAAAAGCCCGATATTGAGTGATTTGTTATAGAAGCTAGACAATAAGGTAAGCAAAGAGAAGGAGGAACCCAAGGAGGGGAGCTTATATAATTATATATATATATATATATATATATATATATATATATATATATATTATATATATATATATTATATATATATATTATATATTATATATTATATATATATAATAATATATATTTATACGGAAGTTCAGAGAGATAGAGTTTGTGAGGCTATATGCTGCATTCATAGTGTGTATATCACTATATGTCAAGACCAACCTTGCAGTCTCCTGTATACACATATAGAAAAAACCGTTGGTGAACCTAAAATCTCAATATGTATACTTCTGTAACTGCCGAGAAAGAAATGCGTGCATTCTCCACCCTTCAGGGAGAGAAAGCCAGGTATTTTGAATCTGATTGGTCTAAGGCTCCAACGAGAGCCCAAAGCTGGATAGATTCGGGAGTTAGTGTCAGGATCTCACACTGAAAAGTTAGGGTAGAATAGGTCAGTGCCCGATATTACAATTGCTATTAATTACGAGTATTTGAAATAATTTTATAGCTGAGTTATGGTGCATATTTATCATCCTATTCATTGATCTAATTGAGATTGTTACAAAGTACAAAATATTTAATACGAAAGATACTTTAAGAATTTTCCTTTCCCACTGTTGCTTCAAATTCGTTATCTTTTTTCTCAGAACATATGGCAATATTCTGGTTCCTTGGAGTGACCGGAATTTTAATTACTTGTAATTAGAACACCCGGTGATTGAGAGTCAGATTGATTGAAAAAAAAATCAGTGGAAAAAGTGTCATTAATCAGTACGATATCTGACTATAAATACATTGTGTGAGTCAAATAAGTAACAGCGTGAAGTAATAAGCAATATATCATCGTATAAATAATAAGAAAAATTAGGTGTTATAAAACCGGATAGCAACAGAAAATTCGTTGCCGCCTCGAATATTTTAAAATTTTCGAACAGAGTCCCCATTTAGGCTTAATATATCAGCCTCTTGGCTTGACTCAATTGACTCCACAAAAATAGTCAGTAATCTTTGCCTGTAAAAATTGTCTCAACGAAATAATTCACTCAGAAAAGTCAAACTAAAAGCTCCTTGAGAGGAAATAGGTTAAAGGGGAAGAAGCCCTCTCCCCAACAAACTCAACCCTCCAAGGATGGAGAAGGGCATCTGTTTCTTCATCTGAAAGGAGCTTGAATGTGACGCCGAAAATTCCGCAAGAAAGAAGACCAGGGCGTCTGATTTATAGTCACCATTAAAGACTCATATTCATCTCACTTCAAATCAACTGCCAGTCTTCGATGCTTATGATTTGATTAATTGGCTTAGTGCTACAACAGCAATCTTCAAACTAAATTACATCCATGATGCACAGGAACGTGTTCGTTTATTAGCACCAATTTTGCCAACTACTTTGGTATCGAAGATCAAATTTCCATTGCAAGATAACACTTATAGGCTGCTCTTAGAAGATATCGAACAGACCTATCTTCCCGCCTTACGGAACCGAATTCGTGACTTCTTCAAACAAGGCATTCGACCGGACGAGCTTCCAAGTGAATATTTAAATCGTGTACAAGGAGTGCTCGGTCACAAGAGCTTCGATGTATTAATGGAGCATAACCCTAAATTCACCATCGACTTGTTTCTCGAACAAATGTCCAGTAACATAAAGATGAGCGTCAATTCTCTGGCTAAGGAATATAACTTACATCGTATGGTGAAGGTGGCGGATGATCTTTACAGAAACTTCCTTCAAAAAGATCGAACCTACAGACCGCCAAACTACGAACAGAAACAGACACAGCCTCCCAATCCAATCCCGCGCGCAACCAGGAGCGCAAACGTGAAGCTGCCCATAGTAATGACAACCAGCTGTCACGCCAGATGGCTAAGCTTACAAAGGCAGGCACTGAAATGGCGAGCTCTATACAGCTGCTGCTTCAAGGTCAACACAACACAGCTGAAGATAGGAATTCGAGATGTGGCAGAAGCCTACATAGAAATTCAAGGTCGGATGGTAGTGGATTCACAAATACTTTTAATTTTGCGGCCCAAAGTCTCTGTTATTACCACTCATCCTATCTTCACCTTGCCTACCGCTGTGAAAGCAATGAATGCCCTTTATATCCATTACTTTATGCTGATGGCCTAATGAACACCCAACGGAATGCCACTCAAACTTCGGAAAACTAATAGATCGGCTGTCGATAACAACACCAAGCGACAGTCGTGAAAATATAGGTCACAAAAGAAAATCTCCTTTAATCCAAAAGTGCAAGTGATTAACAATCTTCCTATCAATGATGAAAACCGTGTTAAAATAAACTTAGAAAATTCAAATGCTGGTGATAATAAAAATAATCATAATAAAAATACTAATACAAATAATATTTTATTAATAAAAATACTACTACTATTACTACTACTAATAATCATAATAATAATAATAATAATAATAATAATAATAATAATAATAATAATAATAATAATAATAATAATAATAATAATAATAATAATAATAATAATAATAATAATAATAATAATAATAATAATAATAATAATAATAATAATAATAATAATAATAATAATAATAATAATAATAATAATAATAATAATAATAAAATAATAATAATAATATTAATAATATGATAATTGATAATAAATATTAATAATAAAAACAATCCCACTGGAACAAGAACATTTACGGCACGAAGCCAAACTACGAATTAATATTCAAAAGTATAAATAATACCATCGATAAAAATGGACTTAAAAATGATGAAAAGATAAATAAAAATTTTGTAAAAAGGCAAATAATAAATAATGATTTTGTAAAAGGTTCGCATGTACCTTTTCTCATCAATAATGAAATTCTGCCAATAGAAAGCATTAGTAGTCTGGTGGATAAAAATAAACCACCTACTGAAAATGTTATATTAAATAATACCGATGTCAACAAAAGTTTTGAAATTGATGTTTCAAAATGCCTTGGTAATGTACAGAGTAAAAATTTTATTAATACTAAATACCCTACGCATGCAGGTTTGTATTTTTTAAATCAAATTTATCAAATGATGTACATGTTATGGACCGTATAGGGGAGAGTGAGAGCGATAAAACGGATATCTTGTTAAACCCAACTGTAAGAACTGTTAACGACCGCTGTTTTGGCCATGAAACTGTTACAGCCGATGTTGTGACAAGCGAGAAAGTTTGTAAAATCGACGACGTAACCTTGTATACGGTACATGACATATTAAATAAGGTAGATTATCTATTGAACTTGGATTTGATAGGTGCGATTAATTAGCTATCGATTAAAGCTCTATGTGATATTATCAATATAAATTGGTACGATTAACATATGAAAAGTTGACTTAATTTGCCGCTTCACACGTTCTGGTTGAATTTTATATTACAATTTGATCAAACTATGTTGGTTTTATACTTTTTAAGGATTCTGCGAGGATGCGTTAGACTTCAAGCGAGCGATTTATTAATAGATCTGTTACTATTTACAATATTACTTTTGAGATTTGAATCTTAGAAATGCAAATTTTAATAATAAATATGCGCATGAAAATCTTCCATCTGCTCTGTCTCTCTCTCCTCCTTCTACCACCTCTATGCATGTTCCTTTTAGTCCACCACTTTTTACTGATATCCTGTTGAAATATAAAAATTTATTTTTGAGCCCATATTTACCTGAAAATCACCATCTCAAATTGAAACAGATGGAAACATGGGATAAAATTTTTGAAAAATATAAAAATAAAAATAACAGAATGAGCACAGCATTTATAGATAAAGGCGGTCTTGTAACTACTGAGGAAGAGACCGCTTTTATACCTGAAAAAGTATTAATTGAACTGGCCACCACCAATCCTTATAAGGTCACTGTTAAGGGACCCCTGATCTCTCTCAAGCCCCGTCGGATTTCCCATAAACTATATGCTCAAACTCGGACCAAAATTAATAACTTATTAGCTACAGGTGTGTTACGAAGAACCAATTCACCCTGGTCGTTCCCAAAGAGCGTCTTAGAGAAAAGTCAAAATAGGGTGAGAATCATATCCGACTTTAGAGAATTGAACAAAAGAGCCGAGATTGAGACATATGGCTTACCCCTCCTTCAGGATACCATGTTCACCTTAAAAGGTAGTAAATTGTTAAGCCGCTTGGATTTGACGCAGGCTTTCTACGGAATACCGCTCCATGAAGACAGCGAGAAGTACTTTACCATAACCTCCAACCTCGGCAACTATAGTTACCGATGCCTTCCCATGGGGTTCGTCTCATCTCCATTTATCTTCCAAGCATTTGTCGATACTCTCCTGCAAGGCATTAAAAATACATGGGTCTATATGGACGACATTCTCGTCCATACACAGACGGAAGAGGAACACAAGATCCTCCTAGAGCAGGTACTGAAGCGCCTAAAATTTTTAAATATCAGTATCAACCCTATGAAGTGCCAGATCGCCGCCAAAGAAATCGATTACCTTGGCTATACAAAAGATGAAAATGGCATAAAACCAAATCATGAGAAAATTAGAGAGATAATAGACACACCAAAACCTAAAACTATTAGAGAATTAAGAGGCTATCTTGGAAAAATAGGTTTCTATCAATCTTCAATAGTGTGTTTTTCAGATGTGACAGCGCCTCTAAACCTCTTCCTGAAGGGAAAGCCATATGGAAATCGTCATATTAACTGGAACCCAGCGGCAGATAAAGCTTTTGAAGATAGTAAAAAGGCTATTAAAAACACCTCCGCTTTAGCCTATCCAAGCCCATCAAGCCCTTTCAAAATCATCTTACATACCACTGACGTAGCCTCAGGAGGAGTAATCATGTCATCTGCTGACGAAGGAGAGCGCCCGATCGCTTTCTACACTACCATGTTGTCACCTATTGAACGGAAATATGATCACGCTAATCGACTATTAGTATGTTTAACAAAGATTTTCAAAAAAATACGGATATTTATTCGCAGGAAGGACCTTAAGAATTGTTACACAATCCCGGGAACTCCTACAGAAGTACAAACGGGTCAATGATTGCAAGAATAACAACATTCGAGAAATAAGAAGTTTAAATTTATTGAGCGCTTACAAAGTCTCCTGGGAATTAATCACGAAAAAGACTAATCCTTGGTCTGAATACCTCTTAAAAAATAAAATTATTAATGATGATGAAGATCATGATCAAAATGTTGAAATAATAATGAATAATGAAAAAGGGGAGGAGCTTATTGCTGAAACTGTCAAAAGCCGAGCTGCGATTGGCTCAATCACGAGTGAACTAACTAATCAGAGCGCAGGCAAAAATACTATAAGCACGAGTAAACCGTATAGCCCTTTAAAGAATTACTATTATGAAGCCATCTCCCCAACCTTGAAAGAAAGGTACGTTAAAGCAATAAAAAAAATGTCACACGCGACAAAGTTGTAAATTCCATTGAGACCGAAAAGGATAGCCTTTTAAATGACAACAAGACAAATATCTCACATTCCATCCGGGAGAAAAAGTCGAAAGCTAAAGGAAAGGGAATGACTATAGGTAAAAGGGTTGCCATGGAAACAGACAATTTGAGAACTTGTAGATATAAAATAGATAAAAATAAATTAGATAAAAATAAATTAGAGAAAAACAAAAGAGATGAAAATATAATAGATAACAATAAAATAGATAAAATAAATGATGACTTAATAGAAATAAACAGAATAAATTTGATCCAAAATTGTAATGACGCCCATGTAGAACTGCTGAAGAGATTCCGGAAAGAGATAGATTATCTAGACATAAGTGAAAAACAACAAACAGATGAATATATCCAATCTTTACTAACAGATAAAGATAAAAGTTTCTTAATCATTAAAAAACAAAAAAAATTTGGTTTCAAAAAAAGGAAGTAAATTTATATGTTGATATTTCCTTAACATACGCAAGAGTGATTCTTCCCAACGTCAGAGTTGACGACATCATCCGGCTGACTCATCTCCAAGGACACTTAGGTATTTCTCGGTGCCTCACTGCCATAAAAACCGATTTTGTGTTTAAAAATATGCATCAAAGAATAAAGAATGTCGTCAGGTCCTGTGCTCAATGTCAAATATCCAAAGTTACTCGGAAAAAAAACCTATTTACGGGAAATATCGGGAAGTTTCTTAAAAGTTTGAGACCATGAATGTAGATATTTTAAAGATGAGTTTATGTCGTGTATATAAGTATTTGTTAACTCTTATCGAAAGGTATTCACATTATGTGTGGGTGATACCGTTGAAAGACATAACCAAAGAAACAATTGTCCAAACATTGATCAACCAAATCATCCCTCATACTGGTATTCCCAGCCACCTGATTTCAGATAAAGGTGGAAACTTTACTTAACACCTGTTTGAAAGTGTGTGTAAGCTGCTAGGTATCCTTCACACCACCACAAGTACCTATAATCCGGCCTCAAACGGGAAATGTGAAGCCACAAATAAAATGATTATTACCAGCATTAGAGCCATGTTAGCAGAACCGGGCATGGAAAAACAAGAGTTGCTGGACTTTCTCCCTATCGTCTTATTCGCCCTCAGGCTGGCACCTATCTCAGAGAGTGGGATCTGCCCCAGTAAGCTGTTATACGGGCAAGATATATTCCTGCCGGTCTATTAGATGCCTCGGTCCCAGACAGACCAAAATCATACGAATCATATATTGAAAAGCTGGCTGGATTGATGGCCCTAAAGCCTCTAGCCACAAAGGACCAAAATCTGCCCGAAATAGTATGTGTTTCTTATACCAAAGAACTCTTAAAGAAGCACAATAATATCTACTGGGAGAAATCAACTAATATCAACCGTTGGGAAGCT
>JABUQX010043620.1:10000-12500 GCA_015478945.1 Trachelipus rathkii | reverse complement strand
GGCTCGCACAATTCTTAAAAAGCGGACTAAGCAAAGGCGCACAGCCAATTCTCTGCGCCTATAGCCGTGCCTATGAACAGGAACCAAGCATTTTTTTACTCTTAAAAGTTAGAACTTAGAAGCGTGGCAAACTTGTATCATTCTAAAAACCAACGTTAGTATATATATATATATCTATATATATATATATATCAATATATATTATATATATATATTATATATATATATTATATATATATATATATATATATATATATATATATATATAGTTCTTTAACTGCGAATAAATTGGCAACTATGGCTCTGAAAATTTTCAACTTCTGCAGCGCTCTTGCTGAGCCTCCTGGGGGAAAACATGGACCACAAGGACATGGAGGAGGAAGAAGACGTGTAGATATTAGTTTACGGTGTTTTAATTACAAAAAATTAATAAATGTGTTTTTTTCCTTAAAAAAGCATGCTTTATATCGCACTAAAGTTTACTTTGCAAATAAATTTAGCGAACATCCACCGGCTGCCGAAAAGTCGTAGGCGCAAAGGCGCATAGGCTCTGATGTGAAAAAAATATAGGCGCACTAGGTCCGGCGCATAGCGCATAAGCGCAGGCGACTCAAAAAATATAGGCGCGCCCAAGCGTCTGATATATATATTATATATATATTAATATATATATATATTATATATAGATATATATAATATATATATATATATATACCATATATATAATTAATATATATTATATATATTATATATATTATATATATATATATATTAATAATATATATTAATATACTTATCAGGGAGAAAAATCACATATATAAATCATATTTCTCAAACTTGAGTGAGGTTTCGGGTTAAGAAAAGAAGGGTAAGTTTAACGGAGAAAAGTGAAAAAGAAAAGTTTGGTGTTAACGAAAGTGACTTTAGAGCAAAGGCGCGAATGGTGCAGAAATTTTGAGCAATTAAAGAATATTTCCTGTAGCACCAAACCCCATTGCCAGAGGCCGGACCACTCTTTAATGCAATAAGGATTGAGTTGATTGTAAGGAAACTTTCCGCTGGATGCCGAGTTGCCACCTTTAAACACACACACAAACCAACACGCACGCACTACACACACACACCACACAACACCACACAACACAATATATATATATATATATATTATATATAATATAAAAAATAATAGATATATATTATATATATATATATATATAATATATATACATATATAATTATATATATATATATATATATATATAGATATATATATAATATATATATATATATATTATTAATATATTATATATATATATATATATATAATATAGTATATATATATATATATAATATATATATATAATATGGAAGCACATATATATATATATATTATATATATAATATATATATAATTATTATTATTATATAATATATAATAATATATATATATAATAATCATATATATATATATATAATATAATATATGCAAGTTTCATAAAGTACTTGTACTTGATACCATGCAATTGTACTGGTACTTGAGAACATCTGAAAATCTCTGTACTTGTACTTGAACGATTCTTGAGTATTTGACATGTACTTGTACCCAAGCCTGATATATATAATATATAATATATATATATATATTAATATATATTATAATATATATAATAATATATATATATATAATAATATTATATATATATATATATTTTATATATATATAAATATATAATATATATTATATATATAATATATATATATATTATATAATATAATATATATATAATATATATATATATCACCTCTTGAAGACAGGTGTTAAAGTAAGATAAACTTTAAATCTTTTCAGTGGAACCAATCAAACAGGTTCCTGAATATTTTTAAGTGAACGACAAATACAGCTTGCTAGGCCTGCCTCCTCGGATGCCCGGTATTTTATATTATGCTGTATATTAGCAGCAGAGCTTTTCATTAATGTACTCGTTAACGACTTTGTACCCCGTCCTCTCATATAACCCAATAAATAATATATATATATATATATATATATATATATATATATATATAATATTATATATTATATATATATATATAATATCTATATATATATAATATATATATATATATTATATATATTATATATATATATATAAGTTGATTTAGGAAACAATTAATTTATATAAGAATTTGAAGATATAGGAAAAAGAAATAATTTTAAGCTCTTAATAACAAATAAACCGAAATACAAATAATAACAATAGGCAATTTACCATAGATTTACTTACCTCAGCGCAATAAAAATGTTATGAGTCCCCGAAAGCTAGCCAATAAGAGAAATTTATGTGTGAGAAGCTCCGCCCCTTAAAATGTAGTTCTGAGTGTCAAATGATATGTGATTATGTTGTCTTACTTTACAAGATTGTTTTCAATTTGTGGAAATGACTATGAATTATTAGCTTATTTGCAATATAAAAAATTGATTTTAAATAAAAAGAGATGT
>JABUQX010043620.1:0-2500 GCA_015478945.1 Trachelipus rathkii | reverse complement strand
CCTAGGTTCTAACGATTCTTCTTAACATTGTTTTCGAAATTATCAGTTTAACAGACCCTAAATCAGAAAATCGAACCATCGAACCACGCTTCTGTCCATCCCGTGATCTATTGATCTATTGATTTATTGATTCAGGTCAATTTTTTACTAAAATATCATGTTTTTACATACCTAAATCAGTAAATCATAAAACGAACCATCAACCACCTTCTGTCCATCCGTGATGCTATTGATTACTGATACTATTGATCTATTGATCTATTGATCATTGATTCAAGTCATTACTATAATTATCATGTTTTACATACCTAAAAGCAGTAAATCAGTAAATCAGTTAATCAAACCACCCAACCCTCCCCTCATCCATGATCTATGATCTATTGATCTATTATCTATTGATTCAAGTTTTTTTGTATAACATAACACAAAAATTTTATTGATTTTTTGTTTTCTTTTCTTAAAACTTTTTTTTTACTAAAAACTTTATTTTCTTTTTAATGTTCATAACTAAAAAATTGCATTGTACATACCCCTAAAGCTCAGTAAACAGTTAATTCAAACCACACACCCTACCCTCTACCCTTCCATGATCTAGTTGATCTATTGATCTATTGATCTATTGAATCTATTGAATCTATTGATCTATTGATCCATTGATCTATTGATCTATTGATCATTGATTCAAGTCATATTTTGTTTAACATAAACACAAAAAACTTTTATTTATTTTGTTTTGTTTTCTCTTAACATTTTGTTTTTACCAAAACATTTTATGCTTTTTATGTTTATAACTTAAAAAAAATTGCATTTTTTACACACCTAAAGCAGTAAATCAGGTAATCAAATAAACCAAAACCACCCACTCTATCCTCCTACCCGTCCATGATCTATTGACTATTGATTATTGATTCTATTATCTATGATCAAGTAATATTAAAGAACTTTTGTATAGAATAACATAAAATAAATTCTTTGCTTTAGGTGTTGTTGTTGAAATGTCGCTTTTGTTGTTGCATTTGTTCCAGTTGTTGATGTTGTTGTTGTTGTTGTTGTTGTTGTTGTTGTTGTGTTTGTTGTTGTTGTTGTTGCTGTTGTTGTTGTTGTTGTTTTGGTGTTGTTGTCGTTGCTGTTGTTGTTGTTGTGTTGTTGTTGTTGTTGCTGTTGAATTTTGTATCACTTATACAAAATATCATTTAAATGAAATTGGAAACACTTTCAAACATATCTCTAAAAATATTAATGTTTAATTACAAACTTTGTTATTGAAAACTAAACAAAAAAATATCTCATCCTAGCCTAACGACAGTACAGCATTCGATAACAAGTTAAACTAAAATTAGAGTTTCAACCTTCACAGCAGAAGTCATCCATAGCAACCTCAATCTTTTACTATACACAACCGCACAAATATTATATTATTATGATTATAATATTATTATTATTAAGGTAATTATTAGTTATTTTTGGATCATTCATGAGTATTTAATTATTATTATTTATATTGTTGATTATTATTTTTATATATTATTATTATTATATTATTCATTATTAGTATTATTATTATATAATTGTTAAATTATTATTATATTATTATCTATATATTAATTATTATAATTATTATATGATATTATTATTATATTATTATTATTTTATTATTTATATACGTAACGAGTATCAACTCTTAGCAGTCCGTCTCAATTCCGATGGTCACATTATTAATTATTATTATATTATTTATTATATTATTATTTATTATATTATTATTATTATTATTATGTATATTATATTATTATTATTATTATTATTATATTATACAATATTATAATATTATATTATTATATTATATTATTTTATTATAAAAGATTCTATTTCTTATCGGTTGATATATTGTTTTATTATCACTTTATTATTATATCTCCAAATAGATCTCACAAACCTTTTATCGCGTGCCGATCACTTTCCCTGCAGTCCACAACATAAGAACATTGGTGGAAATTGTTCTTCTACCAGACACCATACATTACGTTATCTTGTTTTCGCTCAAGGATAGCCAATCAGAGAACGCATTGCTATGCCATCACGACAAGCAATGAATTCAGGCAATTGACACATAATCTTAATATCTTTGACACATGCGAAAAAGGGTACGAGATTTTACTTTGTTCCCCTTATGGCCTTACTCAACAACTGTTTCTAGGAATATTATTTTGATTATTATATTATTATTATTATTATTATTATATTATTATTATTATTTATTTTATATTTATTATTATATATATATTATTATTATTATTATTATATATTTTATTTTATTATTATTATTATCATTATAACAGACTATATATGTATATGAACATAACAAATCTAACATACCCACATCACACACACACACACACACACACACACACACACACACAATTTACAATAATTATAGACACTTTACTTATTACATAGACCTTGCAATCATCGTACTAACTTACTAATCACATGACTGTTA
>JABUQX010043619.1:17500-27591 GCA_015478945.1 Trachelipus rathkii | reverse complement strand
TTTTATAGTATAGTTAGTATTGCTTTTGTTGTTTAATTTTGTTTACTGCTTACTGCCTTTAACTCATGTTTTACTGCCTTTAACGTTCTAGCTGTAGCTGCGTTAACTTTGCTGCTTACTGTTGTTAACTTTCTGCTTACTGCTTTAACATAATATTTTATTAAACATTATTTTTTTATTTTGTTTTATACTTTTATTTATTTCTATTTATTATTTTATTTATTTTATTATTATTTATTATTTTTATTATTTTATTTTTATTATACTTTAGTGTTATTTACTTCATGCTAGTTGTTGTGATTATTACGTTGTCCACACACGCACACACAAACACATCACACACAACACACACACATAAACACACACACAAACACACGACAACACTGTACAATATAACACACATCCGCACTATGACACTTATCACACATTACACTATGACACTTAACATTTACCCCATAGACATTTACATTTACACCTTATACTACATTGCGTCACACACACATCACTATGTACTTATACACACATTCACATGACACTTACATATTGGGAGGAGAAACTCCCTCTTTCACGTATGCCACACACATTATTTGCTATAATTCACACAGATTTTTACTTACACTCACACAGATTTCTTACACTCCACACACAATTTACTTAAACGAGATTTACTACACTTGCAACAGATGTTACACACACACACACACACAGCACAACACACACGACAACACACACCCACGCACACTTCCTTACCCATATAACGTATAAATTTATAAACATTTTTATGTGTATAAAAAGATTAACAGGTACGATTTATTAATTACTCATTCAAAATATAACTGAATTATATTGCCAAAGTTTCTTAAAGAACTTCTATAATAAGATCAATTTCATAATCTTCTGAGCAAAGAATTTAGTTAATAACTGTTAATACTTTTGGTTTATAAATTTTATAAATTCAAGTTTTAAAAATAACTTTTACTAAATTTATGAAATTTTATAAAAACATATATTTGACGTACCTTAAAGCAATAAATCAGATAAATCAGTAAGGCCGCGCCCCTAGGCCAACCCCGTCTACATCAGCTAATGCCACGTTTTGCTGATTTGACTTACGTGGCTGGACATCATCTTTAGCCAGTGTAATAAGTATAAAATAACAAAATAAGTTCTTCTCGTGGCTAACATTGATTTTTTTTTATTAAAATCATTTCTATTTTTATTTAAAATAACATATATTCACTTACATTATATTATCACTCGATGTAACTAAAAAAATATTTCAAAGTTTTTTAAAATAATTATTCTTATATTATTATATTATATCTATGACATTGACAATTCCATTCACGAGAAAACACAACAAACCGCACTCCTTACAGATACGAAACTGACCTCTCTCTGTAAAATGGTTTGAAATAACTACTTTAGGCTAAATTTAGGATAAGCCTTTTGTACCCCGGGGCGATTTAGCCTAATTCCAGGTCAAATATATTTTCAAAACTGACCCTGCTTTCTGTAAAATGTGGGCAATAAACTACGTAGGCCTAAATTAAGGCCTAAAATTTGAGGATAAAGCCTTTTGGAGACGGGCTAATTAATTAATCTCTAATACCAGGTCAAAGGGAATTCCCGTGAGACAAGAATCGATTGATTTATATTGTTATAAATATATTTCAAACTGAAACATGCTGGATCGGAAAGACCTTTAAGCAGGTAAAACGAAATGTTTCCTTACTTGTGATTGGTCGGAGGAATCCTTATCTCTATATGACCTCGTATCTGAATTGGTCGAGGGAATTATTTATATTATCATTTAGACCAAACTCACTTTTAAAATCATAGTATTTTAGCTGTTAAGCGGGTGCACAATTAATCTGATTTGTATAAAAGTGTTTTATTTTTACAAAGTGTATATCATATTATAATAAATACTACATGAGAAATAATTATTAATTTCACTAGAATAGATAAATTAATTCACTATTTCATAAGCTAACCACCAGGCCTCAGCATGAGCATGAGCCCACCCGCAAAGGCAGCCAAACCCGCACCCGCAGGTGCGTCCCGACGCGCCGGCGCCCCCCGCCCGCCGCGACGTTCGGCCACCCCGCACAGCGCAATAGTTATCCGCGTTCCCGCCCCCCGCCCCCCGCCAGCGTATGGCTGCTAGCGGCGCCCCCGCAGGCCCGCCTCCACGCACAATATTCCTACCGACGGCGGAATTATAATTGAACACCACATACAACACACGCACACAACACACACCACACACACACACACCCACAACACACACACACACACACTTAATGCAAGGTAAATTTTTAAAAACATTTTATTTTTTATTTTACTAGTTGTTATTTACTTCATGCCTTATTGTTATTATTATTTAGAACACAATACACAAACACACGCACACATACCACACACATACACACCACATCCACAGCACCTCACTTAACATATAACGTATAATTTATTACAACATTTTATTTTTATTTCATTTTATACTTAGTGTTATTACTTCATGCCTATTGTTATTGTTTAGAACACACATATCAGTAAATCAAACCACAACCACACACACACACCCACACACACACACACACACATCACGTGACACTCACTTACACATATAAAAAGACCATTATTCATAATTTATTAAGAACATTTGTTTTTCATTATGATTCTCATTATTAATACTGATCTCTCTATTGTTATTATGATTTAGAACACACATACACACACACGCAAAACAGCACAACACACACACACACACACCACACACACCACACACACACACACACACACACATACAGCACTTACAGCATACATCCCACCCACTCGATATGTTGAATGCCCCATCTTTGACTTGCCTCCGCTTTTGTTTTCTTGCCTCAACTTTGAGCCGTCAGTTTGATGCGATTCAACTTTGATGTCACTCAGCTTTTGATGCCTCAACTTTTGATTCCGCAGCTTTGATGCCTCAGCTTTGAGCCCTCAACTTAAAACTTAGCTTTTTGGCTATCTCAGACTTTGGTGGTTCATCTTTGGATGACTCATCTTTGATGGCGTCATCTTGATACCAGCCTATATTAATGATGTCATGCTTATAAGCAGTTACACTACCATAGAAGAACTTACACTATACACACATACACTATATCTCTTATTTCACACATATGCAAATACACATAGACACTTACACTCCCACACACACACCACAGCACAAGTAGTATAGTATATATATATATATAATATATATATATATATATAATATATATATAATATATATTATATATAATATATAAATATATATATATATATATATATTTCATTACGCGCGGGAAATATTGCGCCTGCGGGCCGCACGCTGCGGGCGGGAAGCGCGGAAATATTGCGCCTGCTGGGCGCAGCGCGGGCGGCGGACGCGGGCGGGACGCCACCTGCGGTCGGTTGGCTGCCTGGCGGGTGGCGGCCTCATGCTGACCCTGGTGGTTAGACTTATGAACTTAGTGAATTTAATTATTATTATGTCTCTATGAAATTAATTAAGTTATGCCTCAATGTAAGAAGTATTATTATAAATATTGATAGACATTAGTAAAATAAAACACTTTAATACAAATCAGATAACTTGTGCACCGCCGATTAACAGCTAAAATGATTTGATTTTTTAAAATGAGTTTGGTCTAAAAGATAAAAGAAAATAATTCTCGACCAATCACATACGAGGTCATAGAGTAAGGAAATCATAACATTTACCCCCGACCAATTCAAAAAAGAGAGTCAGGAAACATTGTCCTTTTTTTACCTGCTTTACAAGGATTCCTTTTCCGATTGTCCAGAGCATGTATCGTTTCATGTTTGAAATATATTTATAAAAATAATATAACATAGATTCTTGTCTATACCGGGAATTACCTTTTGACCTCGCCGGGTTTTTATTAGGATTAATTAGCCCTGTTCTCAAAAAAGCTTATCCTAAATTTAGTCCTAAATTTAGGCACCCTAACGTAGTTATCTGCACCAATTTTTCAGGGAAAAAGGTCGTTTTTCGAAAATATTATCTTTGACCTGGGAATTAGGCTTAAAATCGCCCCGGGTTACAATAAATTTATGCCTAAATTTAGACCTAAAGTAGTATTTCAACACATTTTACAGAGAGAGGTCAGTTTCGTATCTGTAAAGAGTGCGGGTTGTTGTGTTCTCGTGATGGATTGTCAAAGTACATAGATAATAATAATAATATTAAGAAAAGAAAAGAAAATTATTGAAAAAAAACTTTGAAATATTTTTAGTGAACATTGAGCGAAATAATATAAATGTAAGTGATAATTGTTATTTTTAATAAAAACTTAGGAATGATTTTTATAAAATACATGTTATGTTAGCAAGAAGAAATATATTTTGTTATTTTATATTATTACATGCGCTAAGATGATGTAAACAGTAAGTCAATAGAACAAAAACGTGGCATAGCTTGGTGTAGAGGGTGTATGGGCGGCCTACTAATTTACTGATTTATTGCTTTAAAGGTACGTAAAAATATGTTTTTAATAAAATTTTCATAAAATTTATATAAACTTATTTTAAAACTGGATAGTTATAAAATTTATAAACAAAAAAGTTTAAACAGTTAATAATAAATTCTTTGCTCAAATGATAATGATTGATTATAGAAGTTTTCAAGAAACTTTGAAATAAGTTTAGTTATATTTGACAGGAGTAATTGATTAAATGTACGTGTTTTAATTAAACATAAAATGTTTAATAAAATTATACGTTATATGTGGAAGTGAGTGTGCGTGGATGTGTATGTTGGGTGTGTGTGCGTGTGTGTGTGTGTGTAAACTGTGTGCAAGTGACAGTAATCTGTGTGTAAAGTAAATCTGGTGTGAGTGAAGTAAATCTGGGTGATGTTAAGTAATCTGGTGAGGAAGTAATCTGTTGTGGTAGTGAAGTGAAATATAAGTGTCTATGGCCAATGGAAGTGTCATAGTGATGTTGATAGTTATATGAATGTGTGTTGTACCGCATGGTAAAGTGATAAATGTAAGTGTCTATGGGTAAAGTAAGTGCATAGTGAATGTGGTATAAGTGTAAGTGAATGTGTATATATGTGTAAGTTGTTGTGTGTGTTTGTGTGTGTGGGTGTGTGGTGTGTGTGTGTGTGTGTGTGTGTGTGATTGGTGTGTGTGTGTGTGGTTCTAAATAATAATAACCAATAGCATAGTTAAAAACACTAAAAAGTATAATAAAAAATAAAATATAAAAATAATAAAAATAATAATAAAAATAAAAAATAATAAATAATAATAAAGTATTGGTAAAACAAAATAAAACATTGTAATAAAATTAGGAACTAAGCTGTCACAGAAAAAAATGTTTTAAAACAAACTATAGTAGATAGTTTATAGCAGTAAAGCTTATGGATATAAAAGTAAAGCAGAAGTAAAGCAGTTAAAATGAGTTAATGAGTTAAAGCAGTAAAACAAAAGCATACTAATCCCCCCCCCCTTGGTGTTAGGTCACACCTCTATTGATTTACTGATTTACTGCTTTAAGGTATGTAATGTTAAGAAATATATGTTAAAGCAGTAAAAACATATGAGTTAAAGCAGAGCAGAAGTAAAACAGAAAGCAGAGTTACGAAGCAGTTTTTAAAGCAGACAAGTTAAAAGCAGTAAGCAGGAAAAGTTAAAGCATAAACATGAGTTAAAGCAGTATAAAAGCAGTAAAACAAGCAACTAATCCCCCCCCCTTGTGTTAGGTCACAACCTCTGATATGATTTACAGCTATTAATGGTTTAGGGTATGTGATGGTAAAGAGGATGTGAGTTAAGAGGGTACAAGCTGAGTCTAGATCAGAAAGCAGAGTTAAAGCAGTTAATGAGTTAAACAGTTAAAACAGAAAACAAAAGCTATACTTCCCCCCTAGTGTTAGGAAACCTCTATTGATATACTGATTACTGTTAAGTATAATGTAATAAATATGTGAGTTAAAGCAGAAAAACATATAAGTTAAAACAGTAAAACATTTAAAGCAGTAGTAAAACAGTTAAAACAAAGAATACTATCCCCAGTGTTAGTTAACACGCTCTATGATTACTGATTTACTGCTTTAAGGTCTGTTAAGTGTTAATGTTTTTAATAAAATGTTAAGTGCTAAAAATTATGGTGTAAAAAAAACTGTGGAGACTAGAGCTAGTCTGCGCTTATACAAGTGATAGGTGTTACTGCAAAATTTAGTGTCTATGGTGAGTTAAGTTGTCATAGTGAATGGTGTGTAAAGTGTAAGCGAGGTTGTGTATGATGTGTGTGGTTATGTGAGCCGTTGTTTGATAGTTGATGTAGTGTCTATTGGGTAAATGTAAGTTCATAGGAGTGTGTATAAGTGTCGATGTTGAATGTGTGTATAAGTGTCATAGTGAATGTGATTATGTGCGATGTGTGTGTGTGTGTGTTATAAGTATAAGTGTGTATGTGTATAAGTATAAGTGATGCTTGTCTGTGTGTGTGTGTGTGTGTGTGCGTGGTGTGTGTTGTGTGTGTGGTGTGGTGGTGTGTGGTGTGTGCACGGTTGGAATAAGAAGTAGATCATACAGGTCAGGTGCCTCATGACTCATTTAGCACAGCATACCTACCCAAAGGCGCATCAGTACCTGATGAGCTCAAGCGTGTGAGGCAGGTGCAGGAGTAGGATAGGTGTAGGCTAGGTGTAGGGTTAGGTTAGGTTAGGTATAGTTAGGTTAGTTAGGTCAGGTTAGGTTAGGTTGTATTAGGTTAGTTTAGGTGCAGGTTTAGGCTAGGTGTAGGCTGGTATAGGGTATCACGGCAAGGTCAATGTCGAATATCTGGTCAAAACAAGGTTAAATATATATAGTAATTATATATTATTATATTATATATATTATATTAATATATATATAATATATATATATAAATATATATATATATATAATATATATATATAAGTATATATATTTTAATTATATATACAATTTATCATGTATAAATATAAAATTACCTCTCTCTCTCTCTCTCTCTCTCTATATTATATATATATATAATTAATATATAAATATATTATAATATATTTATATATATATATATATATATATATATATATATAATATATTACTATATATATTATATATAAAGATATATATAATATATATATACATATATATTAATAGTATAATCAGGGTCAATCCATTTTCCGTACCAAATAATGGAAGTTGGCCGCTCGATAATTTTTGGAAACTTTTATATTTTGCATGGCGTTAATGTTATCCCTGGAAAGTTCAAAACAACCATTCGTTTTTGTTTTACTCTGGTTGTTACAGGGTGAGCCAAAATGTTTGACCAGGTGGAGCAAAATTTATCACTTAATAGAGGTAACATTTTAGGTCAAATCTCCATATTGGTAATTCTTATTCCCCACATTTCATAGAGAGTGATTTGTTTAGGATACTTATAAGAACATTGGCTTTCAGTTTTTTTTGACGAAAATAATATTCACCATGAAAATGAATCGAAAAAATTGTGTTAAAAAATCGAAGAAATTCCATTTTCGTGGGTGTATTTTTAAAAGAAGGAAAATTTAACGAAATAAAATTTTGTGTGATGATTCATACTAAAGTAGGGCTTAACTTAAATCTTATTTGAAGCTTGGTAAAAAATATTTTTAACAAAATTTACAGGGTTTCCAAAAATCAATTTTCGGGAAATCGTAACTTTGAACCTTACATATACTCTGATGGTGGGTAAGTTGGCTAAAAATCTGAGAATTTTCACCACATATATACTACTACCATAGATGTTCTTTCACCTGCAATATTGCCTTTGGTATTTGCTTGTTTTAAGATATACAGCCTGTCAGATAATGCCAAAAAAAAAAAAAAATTGTTTAGTATGTGTTATATAGCATACGTAGGCTATCCGTAATTTTGTGTGCATTTGGAGTTAGTAATATTATTTATTATATTAGAAATTATTAAAATTTTTGTCATAAATTCTTTTTTTTTCAATTATTATTAGCAAAAACAATGAAAATAAATTCATAATTTTGCGAAAAAATTCACGTTTGGAAAATGTCAATAAAATATAAACCTAGACTTGTGTTTTTCTATCCAAATTATTACTATAACATTATTAATTTCTACTTAACATTAATATTATAATTAAAATTAGTTTGGATAAACACAGTCGTAATAATATTTAATGACCGTTTCTCCCCGAACGCCACTGACCGGTTTTTCGCGAATTCAATTTTTTGAAAAATGGGAATTTTGAAAAAAATTTTAAAAAATAATTTATTTTCGAGATTTTTTATTATTTTCATTATTCTCTATAACATTAGGGGAAATCCACAAGAATGTGAGGAGAAAAAACTAATTAAGTAAAGTTGTAACTTGTAAAATTTTCGATTTTATCATGATCATTAAAAAAAACTGCGATTTTGACCGATTTGCCCCATTTACGTTACCGATATATATAATATTATAATTATATATTATTATACTATATATATATATAATAATATATTATATTAATATATAATATAATATATATATAATATATATATATATATATTCTATATATTATACTATATATATATATATATTATATATAGAAGAGCCGGAGCTGTATATTATATATATATAGTATATATATATAACTATATATATATATATAGATATATATATATTATATATATATATATAGATATATATATATATTATATATATATATATATATTTACGTATATATATATATATATAATATATATTATATATATATATATATATAATATAATATTATATAATATATTATATAATATATATATATTAATAAATTTAACATAATACGTAGCATACACAAAAATTTTTTGTTAAGATTAAAGAGGCCCGTAATATTTTTTTAATTTACAATCACAATGTAAGAGCGGACACCAAGCACACTTCAAATCTGTAGCTTGCATGAATGATTAATGTGCGCGCTTTACATTAAATATTTATTACGTCTGTGTTTGTCCAAACTAATTTTAATTTAATTTAAATGTTTAGTAGATTTTAATAATGTTATAGTATTAATTTGGATTGAAAGTAGAAAAACACAAGTCTAAGTAATATTTTATTAACATTTTGCAAAAAGTTTTTCCAAAATTATGAATTATATTTTCATTGTTTTATGCTAAATAAAAATTGAAAAAAAAAAAAGAATTATGACAATAATTTTAAATTCTAATAATATTAATAATAATATTTACAACTTTAACATATAGGTACTTTATATTAGAGTAGGCTACAGTATGTTGCTATCAAACACAACTTTAAATTTTTTTTTTTTTTTTTGCATTTTTGAAATAGCTGTAATTTCTTAAAACAAGCAAATACCAAAGTCAAAATTGCAGGTGAAGGAACATCTATGGTGTAGTGATAATGTGTTGAAAATTTCCAGATTTTTAGCACTTACCCATCAAATATTAAGGTTCAAAGTTACGGATTTCCGAAAAATTGAATTTTGGACACCCTGTAAATTTTTTTAAAAATATTTAAACAAACTTCAAATTAAGATTTAAGTTAAACCCTACTTTAGTGTGTATCATCACACAAAATTTTATATCGATTAAATTATTTCCTTCTTTTAATACACCCACGAAAATGGGAATTTCTTCGATTTTTAACAATATTTCGGATTCATTTTCATGGTGAATATTATTTTCTCAAAAAAAAACAGGAAAGGCCAAATGTACCTAAAAGTATCCCTAACAAATCACTCTCTATGAAATTTGGTATAAGAATTACCAATATGGAGATATGACTTAAAATGTTACCTCTATTAACACGATTGATAAAGTGATTTTGCTCCCCTGGTCAAACATTTTGGCTCACCCTGTTTACAACCAGAGTAAAATCTACAAAAACGAATGGTGTTTTTGAACTTTCCAGGGATAACATTAACGCCATGCAAATATAAAAGTTTTCAAAATTATCGAGCGACCATCAGCGGTACGGAAAAAAATGATTGACCATATCATATATATATATATAAAATATATAATATATTAATATATATATATATAATAT
>JABUQX010043619.1:0-12500 GCA_015478945.1 Trachelipus rathkii | reverse complement strand
TTTCTTAGAACAAATCTAAACTAGGCCTCACCAGCATGGTTCCCCAGCACTCTCAAAATCGAACAAAAAATCTATTAACAAATCTTTCTCAAAATTAATACCAAACATTATCACAGGATGCACTAAAACCACCCCAATCCAAACATTTACAAAACGACGAAACCTCCATCCTCGCCCATCTCCACACACCCTGGGAGATGGTGGGGACTCAATTCTATTAGAAAACCCGTAATCCAACCCACCCTTGTCACCAAATTCTCTCCAATCCCCCTCGACAAGGACTAAAATCCCCCCTTCTTCACCAGCTCTAATCTCTATTACAAACACTTACATTATAATTCCTAGCCCCTCCCAATAGGTCTGGAGATTACACATATCCATACCCATCTAACCAACACTACTTCAAAAACGCCCAAGATAACAAATTATTAACACACTGCTCCCCAAAACTTCCCCTAAGAGAAGAAACGCTGTCAGAGAGAGGCAAAATGGACCTCGCCCGGAGCAGAATCAGGTCACCACCCAAAACTCACAATATAAATAGAGATTCAAACTAGGACAATGTCACCTCCCACTTGGCAGCAGATGTCACAATTCTCAGATACAATAGGCACCTTCTTCTGGGTGCTCTGCCCTCGACGACCCCGCGCCGACTTCTCGTATACTCTTCGTTCACCTCGACCTTGTGGAACAGGCCCGGTGGTGGCATCCGGCTTCCTGGAAAGCTGTGTGGCCTCCAATTAAAAGGTGGGCCAGGGGCAGAAGTACGTATGTATGTATGTAGTATGTATGTATTATGTATGTATGTATGTATGTATGTATGTATGTATGTATGTATGTATGTATGTATGTATGTATTTATATATGTCATGTCGTTTATCTACCTCCACCTCCATATACATATCAACTGCATGCATTCGAACCAGGGTTAGCACGATTGGGGACAACCCAGTTGTCCCCAGTGGGATTTTCAATAAACCTCACCTTGAAAAAAAACCATCAAAAAACCCACATCCGTGGGTTTTTATCTGGATTTTATATAGAAAAAAGGTAAAAAATGAAAGGATAAAATTCAACTGAGACTGAAGGCTAATTAATTAAAAGATTGTAATATCTTATGTTTAATTTCTTTGGTGTTAATTTCAAATTTCTTAATCCTAGTTTACTAGTTAAATGCTCTTTGTTATTGTTATTATTATTATTTATCAACAGCAACATTGCTCACTCCGAGTAGTGATAGGCCGACTTCGTCGAAATTTTGTCTGTGTATATATAGCTACACAGGTTAGGTTTATCGTATCGTCGCCTAGAATTTGGGGCCGCGCCAAGTGGTGACGTAACCGCGTGCTTAGACGAGGTTAGCGTGTCCGAGCACCTCAAGGGAGCGGGTGCTGGCCCCTAAAAATAGGAAATGACCTTAGAAGGTTGAAATTTGAAGATGGTATAGAGGAGGAAGGAGTAAGTAGGATTTGGATCCGGATTCGAATCCGCTGCGTCACCGGTGCTGGCTCCGGTGCGGTGCCGCATTATAAATATTTGTATAATAATAGCAGTATTGGTGTCCTTATATATGTATCGAACCGTAGATCTCGAATATGAGGGTTTATATATATATATATTATATATATATATATATATATATATATATATATATATATATATATATATATATATATATATATATATATTATACTATATATATATATATATATATATATATATATATTTGGAGTCGTGTACAGGACGCCCCACCACGGTTCGCAAAGAAGCGGCCACACTTGGGCTGAATCAACAATGGGCGGGCCGTGGCAGGCATACATAATTCAAAGCGTCAGAGGAAAGATTTGAATGGCGAAATGAAATATTCAGTCAGTCAAAAATAAATAAAAACTAAGTAAAATTATATCCTTACATTATAAATAGTCGCTAATATTTACATAACAAAATCAAATTATAATAAAGAATAATTAACTTCTTGAGATACAAGAAAATAGAGTTACTGGTCCAAAGTGGGAAGATTCGGATAAGATTTGGGATAATGTTTTGGAAGGTGTTATGGATCGTAAAGAAGGAAAATGACGACGGCGAATAGGGTAAAAGATGTGAACAATCATGAAAATAGGAAAACAGATTGCGGGGTGTGCGAGGCAAAATGGCAAATGAGGGTGGGTCCGTGAGACATATAGTGACTGTGAGTGATATTGGTGTGGCCCATACGGAGGCGTGTGCAAAGTATGCACCTGGCGTGTAACGCGCTTTCGTTTGTGGGAAGGAAAGACCACTCCACCAATGCTCTGCTTTTATTTCTGAGTTTCACTCCCCTCTGATTGCACTCGTCAGCACTCTTGCCCAGTGGCGCTCTAGACTTTGCGGGCCTCTGGCGCAATTGCAGCCCTAGGCCTTTTGCGGGGCTCTGACGATGTTTTTCCGTAGAAAACATACACAAGTATATAAAGTATTAAAATCTGCACGATAACAACTTAAGTTTACAATCCGCTGGACATTGTAAATGGGAGTTAGATATATGATATATATTATATATATTATATTATCATTATTATATATAATATTTATATATATAATATAATGATATATAATATTATATATTATATATCATATATATATATATATATATATATATATTATATACTTAAATTGTACTAAGGTTTTATGGATTTGCAACAGGCGTAATATAGGAGGATTAATGGGGAAGCTCTACGGCAGGTGTTTATGTGATATATGGTGTTGGTGGTAAGGCTCTCGTAATGGAATCAAAAGTATGTAGGTCGATAGTGCGTGTGTAAGAGTAAATGGTGTCAAAGGTGAATGGTTTAGATATTAATGCGGAGTGAGGCAGGGTTGTATGTTATTGCTCTTATTTATTTCTCCATTGTATTGGAAGTTGGAATGGGCATTTATGAAGAATATTGAGTTGATGGGGAGACGACGTGGGCCAGGACAAGTGGGTGCGTTGCATAGCGTTTGCATCATGATGTACATTGTATGAAGAATGAGCGGAGGTTGCCACTACTACTACTCTATGATATTGCGGATGATTTGGTTTTCTGCGGCGAATCCTGAAGAGAGTTTGAGAAGGATTGGTAAGACAGAGTTTGGCAGGTGTGTGGTATATAAGGAGGGGTTGGAAAGTAAACATAGATAAGAGTAACGGTTATGGTTGTGAGAAAGGACAGTCCTCAGTGTGAAGTTTTATGTTAGATGGTGGGCAGCTGAAACAAGTGTCTGAGTTTAAATATTAGGGGTATGTTTAGCTAGTAGGAGAGTCCATTTTGGACGTGTTTGGTCATTTTGACGGCACTAGCCTTTTTACCGTCCGCTTGACTTTTTTTTGAGCTCGAATCTTTACCTGACTTTACCGTTAAACTTTGGGCCTTTACCTTTTTTGGGCCTTGACCTTTTTTGGCATTGACCTTTCTGACCTTGACCGTTTTGGGCCTTGACCTTTTTTGAGAACCGGCAACATTTTTTGAGAACGGAAATTTTTTTGAGACTCCAAATTTTTTTGAGAACGCCAAATTTTTTTTGAGAACGCCAAATCTTTTTGAGAACGCCTAATTTTTTTGAGAACCAAATTTTTTTTGAGAACCTAATTTTTTGAGAACCCAAATTTTTTGAGACCCAAATTTTTGGAGAACCAAATTTATTTGCTAACCCTAATTTTTTGGCAAGCCTAATTTTTTGGCAACCCTATTTTTGGCAACCCTTCGAAGAATTTTCGGCAACACTAATTTTTGCAACCCTTCGAAGAAGGGTTGCGCCAAACGGTTTGCGTAAGAACCGTTGTACGTATTTACCGCGCCCTATTTTACGCCCCTAATTTTTTTCGCAGCCATGGGTCAATTTTTGCCCACGGAATTTTTGATGCTTCCTTTAGGGGCTTAGGGCCCTCATTTCATTGATGTCTTAACGGCTTTTTTGGTCCTTCCCTTTGCTCGCAAAGCTTGACAGATAGCCATGGTTCAATTTTGACCGCACGGTTAATTTTTTGTCTTCATGGGTCAATTTTGAGCGCACGTAATCTTATATGTCCTTCTTTAGGGGCTTAGCCGCTTTTTTTTGATGTCTTAACCTTGTTTGACCATGAAATTTAGGCCTTACCCTTTGATCTGCCGTGGGTCATTTTTGGCCCACGATATATTTTTTACCCACTCGTGGCCCGAACGCGATTCACATATTTCCGTCCCGCTATACTTGTAAGCGCAATGTATGGATCATATCCTAACTTGAACACCGTCTGCACCACACACACACACCCACACGAGCACACACACACACACACACATATCACACACACACACACACCACACACTTACTTACACCTTATACACACTTCACTATGACAGCTATACACCGCATTCACTTGATACACTTACATTTTCCCATAGACACTTACATTTACACTTAATACTCACATACAAACACACTACGCATCCTTTGTAGTCGCCATGGGTCAATTTTGACGGCGCACGTAATTTTTTTGTCGCTTCCTTTAGGTGATTAGCCCTTTTTTGATGTCTTAAACCTTGTTTGACATGATATGTTCGCCGCTTGACCTTGCCAGATACATGGTCAATTTGACCCACGATAACTTGATGGCTTTGATGGTTCGCGCCAATCACCGTAAGAAGTACCTATTAGGGATGTTCTATTAGTGTTCTTGAGTATTTAGATGAGTGCCAGGTGATGCAAGTTGAGTGCCTATAGAGTGCCAAATGAGTGCCATAATGAGTGCCACATAGTTGCCAAGTGAGTGGCCATCATAGTGCCACTGAGTTGCGACTTTTTTCCAAAGCGCTTTTCTAGCCTAACGCCTGAGCGCCGAAATAGCCCTAATATGGTGTCTACCCCTAGGTTATAAGGTAGGAGGATTCGATTGGTGTATATTACAAACTGCTAAGGATGCTTCGCCTATCTTATGAGTTAGTATTTTTTGCTACCATTATAGCTATAATGTATATATATATATATATATAATATAATATATAATATATATATATATATATATATTTATAATATATATATATATATAATATATCTATATATATTATATATATATATTATATATATATATCTAATATATATTACTTGCAGCACAAACCTACACACATAGACTACATAACACTTATACAACACATACACTATAAGACACTTATAAGCACAGCATTCACTATGACACTTATACACACTATGACACTTATGAAGCACTACACTTCCATAGACACCTACATTAAACCATATACACTTACACTCACACCCATACGATACACAGTCACTTACACTTACACTCACACACTCGATATTTGATGCTCAACTTTGATGCCATCAACTTTGATGCCCCCAGCATAAATGCCTGCAGCATTGATGCTTCAACTTTGAACAGGTTCATCTTTGATGACTCATCTTTGATGACGTCGTCTTTTGATACCGATCTATATTGATGATTCATCTTTGATGAAATCACCCTTGATGGCTCACCTCTACCCTACATCAAAGAAACAGAGTTAATATTGATGTTTTCCGCTAGTTCATATGCTGATCAACAGGACGACCGCATGGATCTCTGCCGCGTGAGTACCGCACGAACGCCGCACGCCGCAGGTGCGATGCCGCGCGCGTTCCGGCACGCTGCGAGCGCCCGGCAGGCGCAATATTTCCGGCGTACCGCCGCCGGCGATCGCCCGCACGGCCGGCCATTTTTCCGCGTACCCGCCCGCCGCGTGCGCACGCAGCCGCATCCCGCACGAATGAAAAATATATATTTTACTATGATTCATTTCATTTTTATTTCATACTAAACATTTTCAAAGAATTTTTTTCAAATATACTATGAGTCATTCATTTTTATTCATACTTAAACATTTTTATTAAAACATTTTTCGCGAAACACTAAAACTAACGTCATATATTTATTAACATTATCTTTTACTTAATACTTTTTATTTTATAAATTTTTTAAAATTGTAATGTAAGAAGAAAAAAGCCAGAGTGTCTGATGTATAAACATTTTATTTTGCTACAATTGTACGAAAAATTTATTAAAAACATAAACATTACATACCTTAAAGCAGTAAATCAGTAAATCAATAGAGGTGTTACCTAACAGCTAAGGGATTAGTATGCTTTTGTTTTACTGCTTTACTGCTTTAACTTTCTGCTTTACTGGCTTTACGTACTTTCCTCTTTAGCTGCTTTAATCTCACTGTTTTAACTGCTTTACTGCATATCATTATCATACTTAAGGGCAGTAAATCGTAAATCAATAGAGGTGTTACTAACTCCTAAGGGATTAGTATGCTTTTGTTTTAACTGCTTTACTGGCTATACTTTCTGCTTTACTGCTTAACTTTCTGCTTTACTGCTTTAACTTTCTGCTTTACTGCTTTAACTTTCTGCTTTTACTGCTTTAACTTGTGCTTTACTGCTATTTTAACTCATATACTATTACAATACCTTAAAGGCAGTAATCAGTAAATCAAATAGAGGTGTTACCTAACACGTAAGGGGTTAGTATGCTTTTGTTTTACTGCTTTACTGCTTTAACTTTCTGCTTTACTGATTTAACTTTCTGCTTTACTGCTTTAACTTTCTGCTTTACTGCTTTAACTCATATGTTTTACTGTTTTAACTCATTATAGAATTTTATTTAACATGTCATGTTTTTTATTTTGGTTTACTACTTTTTATTTATTTTTATTATTATTTTTATTTATTTTATTATTATTTTTTTTATTTTTATTATTATTTTTATTATTTTTATTATTTTATTTTTATTTTTATTATACTTTAGTGTTTATTTACTTCATGCCTATTGTTATTATTATTTAAGACAAAACAACTCCTGCCATTGTCATCACACATTCAGCTAATGACACTTTATCACACACCATTCACTATGCCACTTACATTTCCGCGCATAGACACTTAGCAATTTACCACTTATAACACACGCGGGTCACACCACCACACACAGCCTCACACAACACACACAGCACACACACACAATCAGCAACACACACATCCAAGGCAGATTATACTTACCTGCACACACAGATTTACTTAGCACACGCAGATTTACTTGCACATATACGGTAATAATTTATTAAAATATACATTTTATGTTGTTAATTTAAATTCACGACATTTATATTAAACTATTCAAAGATATAACTAAATATTTCAAACGTTTTTCTTAAATACTTCTACTAATAAATCATCATTATCTCTTTGAACAAAGAATTATTATTAACTGTAATACATTTTTGTTTATAAATTTTATAACTATGACAAGTTTAAAAATAACTTTTACTAAAATTTTAAATGAAATTTTAATTAAAGAACAATGACATATATTTTACGTACCTTTAAAGCAATAAATCAGTTAAATCAGTAAGGTCAGCCTAGCCAAGCCCTCTTACAAAAGCCAAGCTATGCACGTTATGTTCTATTGACTTACTGCTTAACATCATCTTTAGCCATGTTATAAGTATAAAAATAACAAAATAAGTTTTCTTCTCTGCTAACATAACATGTATTTTGTTAAAATCTTTCATAAGTTCAATTATTTAAAATAACAATTATTCACACTACCTTTATATTATTCGCTCGATGATAATTATAAAAATATTCAAAAGTTTTTTTTATAATAATTCGGATTTCTTTATTATTATTATTATCTATGTACATTGACTATCCATCACGAGAAAACACAACAACCCGCACGCCTTACAGATACGAAACTGACCCTCTTTCTGTAAAAATGTGTTGAAATACACTACTTTAAGGGCCTAAATTTAGGATAATCCTTGTTGTATCCCGGGGCGATTTAGACCTAATTCGCAGGGTCAAATAATCTATTTCTTAAATACGTGACGCTTTTTCTGTTAAAATGTGTGGCAATATACTACGTTAGGGCGATAAATTTTGGCTTAAATTAGGATAGCCTTTTTGTATCCCAGGCTTATTTAAGCCTAATACCAGGTCAAAAGGTAATTGCAGTATAGACAAGAATCGAGAATCAATGTTATTATTATTTTATAAATATATTTCAAACTGAAACATGCTGGATCGGTAAGATCCTTTAAGCAGGTAAGAAGGAAATGTTACCTTTCTTGTGAGTGGACGGAGTAATCCTTATCTCTATAAGACCTCGTATGGTGATTGGTCGAGAATTATTTATCGCTTTTTTGGTTTTACGTATGTAAAACAGTTTTTTTCATATCCTGAACCTTACCTTTGATTGAATGAAAATTATATTTGAGGATGCGTGTATTTTATACCCAAACTCATTTTAAAATGATACTCGTTTTCGCTGTTAAGCGGTGCACAAGCTCTCTGGTTTGTAATAAAAGTGTTCTATTTTTCACTAAGTGTATATCATGAATCGACAACTTAACATGTATAGCGCATCAATACAAAGACTATTATCTAGTGGAATCAAGATGCCCGAAGTAAAGGAGGTTTCATTCTTATATAAAAGAAAACGCGATGGATTTGAATTTTTCAAGTGTGCTAACCATTCACGCCTGTTATAATACCAAGGTATTTTTCGTGAGTCCATGATGAATTACTTTGTATATGTAATCAGCACTGAAAGAAGTGGGCTTACAGAATTACTTTAAACCAAGCCGCAGTTAAACTGGAACGCGAAACAGTTATTAGGCCTGTTGCGAAGAAACCAGCGATAAGCAAATTACTCTAGCGCATTTTTAAATACACATCAAAACATAATCATTTTGGAAGTTAGATTATGGGGAGAGAAATAATGAAACAGCAGTATTTGAACGCGTACATCATTTGATTCTACATTTCAGGCCTAACGCAGCTGAAATATTTGTTAGAGGTACGTAAGCGAATGTTAATGCAGCTGAAGAAGACATATATGTTATCTAATTACGTAACCGTAATTCATTACATGTTATACCAAGAATACTAACGCATTTAAGAAAACCGTGTGATTTGATTGATCGCTACGGCAGCATGCATCGATCGCTTCGCTAAGTTTATAACGTACAGAATTCATTTATCTACTTAGAAAACAATGGCAAGAAAGTATTTATGCAGGTGATCCCGAATGTAAATATACTATGATATCTGAGCGGGAACCTTTTACGTATGTGTTAACTGAATGTATTAATGAGAACACGAAACATATATCATCGATAATGATATAAAGTGATTGGGCTATATTTGCAAAGATTTAGAAGAATTTTAATATAATAATAATCCATAAACATTATGTGTGTAAAATGTATGGGGAAGTGTTATATATAATAATATTCCTGTATTATAATTAATTGTTGAACGCTTATAAATATAAAAAATCATTGTAAATATATTTAACACTCCTGTATAATATTTAATTTATGGCCTTATAATATATATATATATATAATATATATATAGTCTATAATATATAGTATTATATATATATATATATATATATATATATATATATATATATATATATTATAATTATATTATATATAAATTACTGTAAGATAATGATTATTAATTTCTAATTATATAGTAAGAGTTTTTATTATCCTTAATTTTTAGCTTTCTTAAATAAAATTTTACTGTATGTTAATTTTCATCCAATCACAGGAAAGGTTCAGGATATGAAAAACATGTTTTTACATATACCTAAAAACCAAAAAGCGATAAATATTAATTCTCGACCAGTCACATACGAGGTCATATAGAGATAACGATTACTCCGTCAACTCACAAGAAAGGTAAACATTTCCTTCTTACCTGCTTAAAGATCTTACCGATCGCAGCATGTTTCAGTTTGAAATATATTTATAAAAATAATATATAACATTGATTCTGCAGATTGCTTGTCTATACTGGAAATTACGCTTTTGACGCTGGTAATTAGTTAAATCAGCTGGGATACAAAAAGGCTTATCCTAATTTAAGGCCTAAAATTTAGGCCTAACGTTAGTTATTGGCAGCCACATTTTTTAGCGAAAAAGGTCAGTTTGAAAATAATATTTTGACTGAAATTAGGTGCTAAAATCGCTCCCGGGATACAAAAAGGATTATCCTAAATTTTTGCCTAAAGTAGTTATTTCAAAACATTTTACAGAGAGAGGTAAGTTTCGTATTCTGAAAGGAGTGCGGGTTGTTGTGGTTTCTCGTGATGGATGATGGATTGTCCAATCGTACATAGATAATAATAAATAATAAAGAAATCCGAATTATTTAAAAGAACTTTGAATATTTTTAGTTAACATCGAGCGAATAATATAAATTGTAAGTGAATAATTGTTATTTTTAAATAAGAACTTAGAAAGATTTTAATGAAATACATGTTATGTTAGCAGAGAAGAACTTATTTTGTTATTTTTATACTTATTACATGGCTAAAGATGATGTAAAGCAGTAAGTCAATAGAACATAAAGTGGCATAGCTTGGTGTAGAGGGGTGCTAGGGGCTGACCTTACTGATTTACTGATTTATTGCTTTAAAGGTACGTAAAATATATGTTTTTAATACAATTTATTAAAATTTTTAGTAAAGTTATTTTAAAACTTGTATATATTTATAAATTTTATAAAAAAAAAAGTATATAGTAAATAATAATTTAAATTATCAAAGTATGGTGATTGGTATTTACAGTCATTTTGAAAATATTTAAGACACTTTTATGTTATATTTGAATGAGTAATTCAAAATGTACGTGTCTAATTACAACATAAAATTTTAAAAAATTATACGTTATATGTGTAAGTAAATCTGCGTGTGTAAGTAAATCTGTGTGTGAGTGTAAGTAAATCTGTGTGTGTGTGTGTGTGTGTGTGTGTGTGTGTGTGTGTGTGTGTGTGTGTGTGACCGCGTGTGTATAAGTGTAAATGTAAATGTCTTTGGGGTAAATGTAAGTGGCATAGTGAATGTGTGTATAAGTGTGCATAGTGAATGTGTGTATATATGTCATAAGTGGAATGTGTGTTTCTAAATAATAATAACAACTAGGAAAGAAGAAAAAAAAAATAAAAATAAAAAAAAAAAAAAATAAAAAAATAAAAAAATAAAAATAATAATAAAAATAAAAATAATAATAAAACAATAAAAATAAATAAAAAAGTAATTAATAAATAAATAAAAAGTATTAAAAACAAAATTAAAAAACATAATGTTAATCAATAAGTAGTGAGTTAAAACAGTAAAACATATGAGTTAAAGCAGTAAAGCAGAAGTTAAAGCCAGTAAAGCAGAAAGTTAAAGCAGTAAAGCACGAAAGTTAAGCGTAAAAGCAGTAAACAAGAAGCCATACTAATCCTTAGGTTGTTATGGTAAAACCTGCTATTGATTTACTGATTTTACTGCTTTAGAGGTATGTAATGTATATGAGTTAAAGGCAGTAAGGCAGAAGTTAAGCAGTAAAGCATGAAAGTTAAGGCAGTAAAGGCAGAAAAGTTAAAGCAGTAAAGCAGAAGTTAAAGCAGGTAAAGCAGAAAGTTAAAGCAGTAAAGAGTAAAACAAAGCATACTAATCCGCTTAGGAGGTTAGGTGGACAGTTTGATTAGCTGATTTACTGCTTTAAGGTATGTAGGATGTATATGAGTTAAAGCAGTAAACAGTAAATCAAATTAGCAGTAAAGCAGAAAGTTAAGCAGTAAAGCAGAAAGTTAAAGCAGTAAAGCTAGTAACAAACAAAATGCATACTAATATCCCTTAGGGTGTTAGTAAACAACCTCTATTGAGTTTACTGATTTACTGCTTAAGTATGTAAAGTTTATGATTTTTTTAATAAAATACTTTTAAATCAATATCTTAAAAAATAAGAAACAAACATCAGACAGCATCTGGTTTTTTTCTCTTACATAGCATTTTTAAAAATTTATAAAATAAAAAGTTATTAGTAAATATAAAAGAATAGGTCTGTAATGAGTTAGTTTTAGGTTCGCGATAAATGTTTTTTAATAAAAATTTTAAGTATGAATAAAAATGAATGATCATAGATAAATACATTTGAAAGAACATTCTTTGAAATGTTTAAAGTAATGAAATAAAATGAATGACTCATGAAGTAAATATATATTTGTTTCATTCGTGCGGGATATTGCGCTCTGCGTGCGCACGCGCGAGGCGGGTCGCGGAATATGGCGCCTGCGGGCGATTTCGCGCGGCGGGTACGCGAAATTTTGTTCGCCTGCGGGCGCTCGCAGCGGCGGGAACGCGGCGGGTGCAAGCCCTGCGGTGCGGTTTCGTGGTCTTCACGCGGAGAAGATCATGCGGCGGTCCTGGTGAGTCAGCATAAATGAACTTAGCGGAAAACATCAAATATTCAACTTCTGTCTATGAATGTGGGTAGAGATGAGTCCATCAAAGGTGATTTCATCAAAAATGAATCATCACAATATAGATGGAATCAAAGATGACGTCATCAAAGTATGAAGTTTCATCAAAAGTGAACTTCAAAGTTGAGGACTAATGCTGCTGAGCATTATATGCTGGGGCAATCAAAGTTGAG
>JABUQX010043618.1:7500-14655 GCA_015478945.1 Trachelipus rathkii | reverse complement strand
TGGGCTGTTGTTGATGGGGCGACTTCTTCTTTTCTGCAATAGTGTGTTCCTCAGGGTTTCTGTCTTATCTCCTACTTTATTCCTACTTGTCATTAAATGATCTTCTCACCTGCACCTATAACTCTATCCACTCGGAATTCCGATGACTCGACCCTTCATTCTTTAACTCATTTCAATTCTACTCCTTCTTATTACTTCTAGAATTGCCTCTCGTCTTAATTCTTTCCGAACTTTTTATTCTGGCTGATGGATAGAAATAACTTTTGTGAAATTCAATTCTTTAAAAAAACAACTTCTACAAAAATTTTCTTTTTCCATTTCTTCCAAAATACCTTTCTAACTTTCCTATCTCTTTCGACGGTTCTGTCGTCTCTCCTGTTGACAATATAAACATCTTTGGCCTTATACATAAACAAAAAAAATGCTTGGAAACCGTCACATCGCAACTGTGTTGCTAGGGCGGCTTCAAAGAACAGGAAGTTCTGTTTAGACTGTGTGAGACTTTCCTCCTTTTCTCAGTTGCCCCGCTATACAAAGGTCTCATTCTGCCCATGTATGAGTCATGCCTCTCATATCTGGAGAGGGGCTCTGCTTTCACCCGGCCTTTGCGACTCAGGGTCGAGTCAACGGCAAAAAGGCTATAAACTGTTCTGCTACTTTCCAGTTCACTTAACCCTCTAATCTTTTGCGGAGCGATGTTGGTGCTCTATCTCTATCCTATAGGTACCGCAGCGGGAGGTGCTCGAGGGAACTTATCACTCGCTACCACCACCTTTACGATCCTTCGTAGCACAAGGGTGCTGTATCTGCGCACGACTATTGTGTTGCTATTGGTAACTCCAGGCTAGTTTGCTGTTGTGCTTGCTTCCTTTTTCCCACCACCTCTGTTCTGTGGGAATGCTCTTCCATCTTCTGTATTTTCTACTGGAATTTATATCTCCTCACTTAAAGCTCTGCGTCTCGTGCCTCATATGCGTAAATTTGCGCTAGAGGGTGAACTTTCGAGAGTACTACACACCCCCTCCTTGAATAGGCTCTGCCCGTGAGTGGTGTGACAACTGTAAAAAAAAAATCCTTGAATGGGCAGATATGTGGCAAATGAACTGAATCTCCTTTATTCCCCCCATCCAAAACATCATTCAGATTATCCAGAAAATTCGTACTCTCTTCAACATTACCTCAGATGGATTCATTATGTCGAACCACACAAATTTTTGACTTCTCTCAAACAAATTTAACCCTTTCTAGACTTCTAAGTAACTCACACACCCACAGATCTACCATAGCTCTCTACACAATTCACTCTTCAGAATTGCAAATCCTTCTATCCCCCTCTCATCCTTTCACAGCAACACAAACACATTTTTCACACCACACCTCATTTTTCACCGTTTCCTTTCATCTTTGTTCCAGTCACAGAGAGCAAATCAAATTGCCCTTTTCTAAATTAACATCCATTTCCCTCTCTCCTCAATCCTCATCAACATTTATTTCCTCTGACATTTCATATACAGATACGATTCATACAATTTTCGCCGAAGGATAGGAAGGGCGCTTACTGCGAATCACGACCTTCTCCTAGGCATGCATTTAGCATTCCTGGCAAAAGATAAGTGGGAGGTAGGGAGCCAACCTAACTACCACCGTCCCCTTAGTCGCTTTCTACGACACACAGGACATTACGATGTGGGCAATTTTTCTCCCTACACGTATGAATATAAGGGATAGGATGTCTGTAAGATGTTGTCTAGAAGAGCGGTGTGGATATAAGTATGTGTATATGATATGTTTTCTGGAGGATGAGTGTGGATTATGAACGCATAACAGATAGGCGAACCATTAGGCACTGAAATGTCATAAATACCATAAGCAAAATGGGATATATATATATATATATTATATATATATATATATATATATATATTATATATATATATTATCATATATATATATATATATATATATATATAATAATATATATATAATATATACTATATATATATTATAATATATATATATTTATATTATATATATATATATATATATATATATATATATATAATTATTATTATATTATTATTATTATTATTATCTATTATTATTTTCTTTTATATTATTTAGAGTTTATATTGTTTTATTATTATTATTATTATTATTATTATTATTGAGTTTTAATATATTTAAAAATTCAAAATTTGTTCAATTAATCGGCGAAATAATCGGCGAAATTTGCAGATGACGATGACGATGACGATTTGAAAAAAATGTGCGATTTTGCCGATGACGATGACGATGACGATGACGATTAATCGTCCCATCACTAAAAAAAAATAAAAAAATAAAAAAAAAAGTTAGAAAAATAAATTTAAATAAAAAATAAAAAAATAAAAATTAAAATAATAAAATTAAACACAAAGTATAAATGTAAAATGAAAAACTTATAAAAAAAAAATAAAAAAAGAAAAATCTGACATAGTGGAAAAAAAATTAATTAGTTAACGTTTATAAAAAGAAATGAAGATTTGAATTAATAGAATGCAGTTCTTCACATTTAGAAAGACGGTTATCTTTGCAAGAGCAATGGCAAATTGACGATATGTACATGATAGAACAGAATCAGTTATGTGAACAGTAATGATATTGTATTATTAAACGAATGTTTACTAACTCGGCACCGCACCGGCTCCAGCACCGGTGCCAGTACCAACTCCTCTGACTCCGACTCTTTCCTCATTCTTCTTCCTTCCTCCTTTCTTCCTCATTCTTCCTTTCTTCTTCTTCCTCTGTTTTGCATTCCATGCATTTCTTCTTTTTTTTCAACTGGGGATCCCCCCCCTCCGGGGGGTCCTTGGACTCCGAAGCCAAATCCGAATCCAACTCCGTCTCCGACTCCGACTCCTCTACCCTGTCTCCAAGTTTCAGTCTTCTACGATTATTTTAATTTTTAAGGGGGGCATCGTCCCCCCCTTACGGGGGGACACAGAGGGACGTAATCTCGTCTCCGACGAGATTACGTCATCATATAGCTCACATCCTAATTTCACTCCGAATACGTTTAAGGGCCTAACATGGTTTCAGGACGAATTTTTGACCTTGGCGCTAAGGGGCAGCAACCCCCTTAGGGGTGACCTACGGTCACCAAAACTCACCTATGATCAGTTTATCACATACATAGAACATATACCAAGTTTCAAGTCGATAGCTCTATTCCTTCGTAGCGAAAAGGGTGCGAGCACTCAACCTGTTCCATCACTACAACGATTAATCGAATGTTAATTATAGTAATTATTTTCTTTCGATAAAATTTTTCAGTGCTAAAAGCCAACCAGGAGCACGTAGAAGAGATTTTAAACATCGATATAGGTGTAATAACCGATCACGATAAATCGATTGGAACCATCAAAAATGATCTACCGATCATTTAAAGCCTTCTAGGAACCAAAAAGCCCCCTTTGTGGGGCTGCGCCCCCCTTTAGGGGGCTAAACCTCCAAAAACGGTCTTCCAGACCTTAAATTCGGTCTCACCGACCTTAAAAAACCCTAACATTGACGTAAAGCTTGAAAAACCAAATGCTGCAATAGCTTCTAAAAAAGCTAAAAACCTTTCTTTTGCTTCCAACTTTCTTACCCACATAAAAGTGGCTAGATAACCTAAAAGGTGTTCCTTCCTTCGGCCACGTTTTGGTATTTGTGATTTAACCTAAAAATAAAATACTATTTCACTTGTAAATTAGTTTATTATACTGTAAGAATGCGAGCAAACTAAATTCATCATTACAAATCTCGAACAAATCATAAAAATTCACCTTAAAAGTTTGTACAAATTTAAGAACTAAAAACACGTCTTATTACACTGGCGTAAATCTTGAAAATGCCGTCTCTGCTATTAAATCTACTCCCATGGCTCTCACCGATATCGATATATCGATGATTTAAAATATATCGATATATCGATGATTTCAAAAATATCGAATATCGAAGCTCAGACGAAAGATTGAAATAAGCCTATATATATATATATATATATATATATATATATATATATATATTATATATATATATATATATATATATATTATATATATATATATATATATATTTTATATATATTATATATTATATATATATCATATATATATATATATATATATATATATATATATATATATTATAAAATAAAGAATTCACTTCCCCCTTGAGGTTATAATTGAAGAAAAGAAGCTAATTAAATTAAATCGTTATTTACAGGGAATATTAAATAATACACAAATTATAAATGAACGTCAAGCTTTCGTGCTCATACTCGAGTCACATCGTCAGGACAACTAAATTATACAAATTTAAATTATTACAAATTTAGCTACTCTTTTTATTCTGGCTCCTTGGTCAATGTTTTCTTTGGGTAGATAGAATACTTCTACCAATGTTATACTTTTTGGAGAATTTTGCCGAAGGAAGGTGATTCTTTGAGGTACTTACATATTGATTATTTCGTTTAATCTATCACCTTGTTGCACGGAATCTGTTATATGTATGTGTGAGTAGGTTCTATTCGTCGACTACATGTGTCGTGTAGTTTAGTTTAGAGATATATTATATTATTATATATTTAATATATAATACGGCGTAAGTTTGTAAAAATATAGAACAATAAAATGAATTGCTCGTTCCCATTCAAGCGTATTATATATCCATGTTACTAAAAAGAATTCTTTTTTAATCTAAAAATATTTGTTCCCCTTAAACGGAAAAAAAAGATTATAAAAGAAAACTGGAGAAGAGCCAATGTTTTAAGGGATAACTTCGTAAAAGGAGATAAATATATTAGAATAAAAAAAACGAAACTTAGAAATGACTCCAAAACGAAAATTGATTTTTTTTTCTTTTCTTTATTTTTTTTTTTGGAAAATTATATGAGTAATTTAAAAGATCATAAAATTTAATTTTAGAGAATGGGAAAAAAAGTAAATAAAAAGTAAAAAAGAAATTCTTAAGCGATAAGTTGAAAAAAAAAGTAAAGATTCTTGAGAAGATATATATATATATGATATAATTATATATATACTTATATATATAGTATAATATATATATATATATAATATACGTATATATATATTTATATATATAATATATATATATATATATAATATATAATATAATATATATATTATTATATTATATATATATATATATATATATATATTATATATATATATATAATATAGTAATAATATATATATATATATATATATATATATATATAAATCTCTAGGCTTTCTTACCTAACTGGGTTTCGAACCCACACCCTCGCTGTTGATTTAATATAATTATATATATATATATATATATATAATATAATATACGATATTTATATATATATATATATATATATATATATATATATATATATATATATAATATATATTTATATATAAATATATATATATATATATAGAGAGAGAGAGAGAGAGAGAGAGAGAGAGAGAGAGAGAGAGAAGATTATACTTACTCTCAGTAATTGCTGATTTTGGTTAACATTCCTTTTAATTTTTGCTGATTTTTTTGTTTCTTCTTGTGATTGATTTTGCGCTTCACTTGTCCTTTTATTTTCTCTTTCATCATTAGCACACTCATCTAGATTTTTCTCTAATTCATCATCTACACTTATTTCATCCTCAATACTTTGTATTTTGTTTTCAAATTCTTGTTTTCCTTATATTTCTTAAGCTCCCAGATTATTATATCCTTTAAAATAGATCGTTTCGAATAAACCCTTCCAGTTGATTTTGTGTCATTCAACTCTATCAATCCTCTTTGTTTCGTGTCACTTTCAAAGATATCTCTTTCATTTTCAAGAATTGGATAGGTTCACATTTCTCTGTCCTTCGTCTGTCATCTTAAGTTTATCTTGTATATTATTTAAACAACCTTTAATTAATTATTTTCATTCTTTTTTATTCTCATCTATCAATTTATATATTGCTAATTCTACTTCTAAACTTTAACATAGATTTAAAGCTTCATCATATAGAGCGTTGTATCTGCTCATCACTAAATGGGTTAATTTTGGATGGCGCAGTTGTGTAGTAGCCCTGGTACAGTTTTCAGTTCAGGTTATAAACAGTAACGTAATCAAGCTTATCTATTACACAATAAATATACTTCATAACCACTTCGTCATTCCCGATTGACGATGTCGCGTCCCAATAGGCAGGACAAATCCTCGCGACACTAGGCAGCACAGGGTAGCAACACCATGAGCATTGACTAGCTGACGAGGGCAAGAACGCACTTGTGTCGCATAGCATACCTAGCAGGATAGATCGAGCTCGGAGACGTGTATAACAGGGATGATACGGATCTATGTGACAAGATTATATTTCGCGTATATTATACTTATATCATATATATCAATACAATAATATTTACTATAGTAGTAATATATTGAATATGATATATAGTATATACTTATAACTTATATACTGTATTATTAATTATAGAACTAGGTATGTCATATATGAAACCTCATAAAAATATAGATATAACTACTATAATATATATACTATTATATATAGATTATACTTAGTGATATAATCAATGGAAGCTAACTTTATATAGAATTTATATAATATATATATACATAGTTATTATTATTATAATTATATAAATTATAAGTATACATATGTAGCTAAAGTAGTAATACTCATATCTAGTATACAATAATACACTATATAAATGTAATAGTATATATATATAATATTTAATATATAATAAATTAATATATGTGATCATACATATAATATCAACGTATATTTATAATAATATAATATATATATATAATACTAATATATATATATATATTAGCTATAATAAAGTATATATATATATATATAGCTAGTATATATATATATATTAGATATGATATATATAATATATGATATATATATATAGTAATATAATATTATATAATATAATATATATAGTAATTAATAATAGTATAAGCTGATTACTACTATGATTATATATCATAATCGATACAGTGATGTATGATAAGATATAATATTACTATAATATATGGTATATTTTAGTAGCGATTATACTATATATATATTTTATATATATACATAACCGATATACTATATACCTCATACACTA
>JABUQX010043618.1:0-2500 GCA_015478945.1 Trachelipus rathkii | reverse complement strand
ACATAATAAATATAAAAGTTATGCAAACTTGAAACGAGAAAAGGGGAAGAATAGCCGCTAATAAATTACCGCTTTTACACATAAAAAATACACTAATCATGCCCAAAGGAATTGAGAACGGATATCGGTATCTGTGAATTTTATTGTAATAAAATTGTTATAAAAATAACGATTAGGGAACCGACCGGGCGGGAATTTGCCGGGTGCCGGGGAGCCGGGGCCGGGACCGGGGCCGCGGGCCGGGGCTGCCTCTTAATATCTTAGCCGGGGCCGGGGCACGGGGTTAGCTAGAATTAGAATGTAAGTCAACAAACATCTGGAAAGTCTTAAAACTACAGGAATCGAAAATTAAAATATATTTTCAATTAATTAATAATTTTAATTATATAAAAAGGAATACATTTGATTAATTCAATTAAATAAATCTTTTCTGAAAGAAATTTTTACGAAAAAAAATTGATTTTCTAGAAGAATAATTTACTTAAATATATATTAACTATATATTATATATTATATATTATCATATAATATATATATAATATAATTATATATATTATATATATATAAATATTATATATAATATATTATATAGTTATATACTAATATAATAAGTTTTTTTTTGTACGGAATTTCCCATCCGTTAGGGTATGCCTGTCCAGCTGCTTCCCCTCCTCCGATTAATCTTCATCCAAATTTCCTACTTCAAATTGTTCGTTCTCTTCTACTTCCTTAACCAAGTCTTAGCCTCTATGAGTTGTATACAGCCTCTGCCACAAACGAATCCTACTCCATCTCTTTCCTCGGTCTTCCTGCATGGTCTCCTACCTTCTGGTCTCCAATCCATCACTCTCATCAATCTCTCCCCTTCCTCTATTCTTTTCAAAATCACATGTCCAAACCACATCATTACACTGGTTTTTCCTCCCCACGCCCATTCCAAACAGGATATCCACTCCAGTTCTCATCCTTACCAGCTCCGCTTCGTCATTCCTGTCTCGTCACGATAACTCCTCTAATGAGTCCCTAAGTATACCCTCATTTCTGCACTTCTATTCTGCCTTTTGCATCGGTATTCATTGCCACAGCCATTCCCAAGAACCATACAAGCAATAATCGGTCCTCAGAATTTGGTTTTATATATTAATATTTTAACCCCATGTTGGTATCCCCCTTTCTCTCCGCTTTACAACGGGGTATAAACCATTCCCACATTCGTGAAAATCTCCCCAATCTTCCTTTCAACTCATCACCTTGTCTTCCTTGATCGTCAAATACCACGCCAAAATACTTAATCTATTCACTTGTTTAAGCCTTATATCTTCTAAGTTCCTATTATTCTCCCTCTTCTTGCGCAAAAACACCATATTTCCGTTTTTCCTCGCTCCTCTGTTTATTCCTATGCCCATTGACTTCAGTATCTCGTTCCACCTATTCACAGCTTCTTGCAGGTCTTGAGCTCCTGATGTTAACACTGCCGCATCATCCGCATAAACCAAAGTGTGCTCCCTTATTTTCCCTTATGCCATATCCTTTTTTAAGGCAGCTGTCCAGGTATAGTGCAAAGAGCAATGGTGACAGTGCACTTCCCTGTCTAACTCCCGTTTTCACTTCCAACCACTTCTCTCTTCCTGTTCCTCCTAACCGACTTTTATTTGGGATATTTCATACATACTTTAAATGGCTGCTATCAGACTTTTCTGGTATGGCATTCATCGGATCTTCTAACACTCCCCACAGTAGTCTCTTCCTATTTATTCTATCGAATGCTTTTCCAAATTCTATGAATGCAGCATACGCCCTTCTCATTCCACTCTATTATTTTCTCTCAGTCATGTAAAAATAACTTAGGTCAGTATAACTTTTTCCTTGCGTCTGAACTTGTGCTGCCTATTTTCCCCAATCTTGGTACTCGACCTCTTATCCTTCAATCTTTTTCTAAGATTTTTCTCATATTTTACTCGCCCAGCACTCGCCCCCCACCAAACAATACCTATTCCTCTATAATCCGCATATTCTTTTATCTCCCTTCTAATGTATCGGACAGATTACTGCTTTCCTCTTTTCTCCATTCTGTTGGTATATTTCTCTCTTTCCATACTTGGTTTAATGACTTGTCAACCATTTAGTTATTTCCCTCCTCTCTGTTTTGAAAAATAGTTCATTATTCATCCATCGTATCCTGGCACCTTTCATTTTTTAATATCCTTAACACTGGCTTCTTTCAACTTTCCCTCTATCTTCTATCATCTAAATTTTCCTCAAATGTTTCTTGGTCTTACTCTCCTGGGGTATTTTCATCATTTCCTCCTCCCTTTCCTCTACGTTCATAAAACTCGAAATATATAATATATATATATATATATATATATATAATTTTATATATATATATATTAAATATATATATATTATATAAATTAGTATATATATATATATATATATATTAATTATTATATATATATAATATATATTATTCAATTAAATTCAATAATTTTGAAAAGAG
>JABUQX010043617.1:7500-19146 GCA_015478945.1 Trachelipus rathkii | reverse complement strand
TAATAATAAATATAAATAATAATCAATATAATAATATAATAATAATAATACTGAGACATTGGCACTTGTATATACAATAAAATGAAAATGGCTTTTTTACCAACTAAATTATAACCCAAATGTGTTATGTGTGTGTTTATTTTTGATCTGGTGTGTTGGAATTTATTTACTAAAATTACGTCAATGCAAATATTATTGTTATTATTATTTATATTATTATTATTATTATTATTATTATTATTATTTAAACTAATCTATTTCAGGGACGGTTATTTAGCAACAAAAGTGGAAATATACTATATTCTACTATATATTATATATAATATATATATATATTATATAATATATACTATATATTATATATTATATATATATAATATATATATAGTATAATAAAGGCAAAGGTCCAGATTTTGAATCACCTACAGCCTAGTCTCGACTCAAGGTCAGTTACAAAGATTCAATCATCGCGACGCAAGAGTCGGAGTAGGCTACGACTATCACGGGATGGCTAGGTCTAGCATATCGGTCTTGTGTTTTTTCTTTAGTTTGTTGAATGCCTCACCTAAGTGCAAAAACGAATTAATAAGTGACGAAAACAATTTGCTATCGTTTTTGCAATACTACCATTTAATATTAGAAGGAAAGACAATGTGAAAGAGTGTAATGTTTAAGAAAAGAATATTTTCAAATTTAATTTTAGTATGTTTCAAATGTTAGACTTTTGTTTTTACATCCATTCCATCAAATTTGTGGCGCTATTGCAAATTCGTATCTTTATGAAAAGGTTAGGTATAGGTTACGTAACTACCTGAGTTTTAATATGCATGGTCAAGTAGAGGTAACGTTTAATGATATATACTATTAATATATAAATATATAATATATATATATTATATAGACTATATATATATATATTATATATTAATATATATATCATATTATATATATATACCTATATTATTAGTATATATTACTGCTTCGTCGTTTGCACAAATAGACTCTTTTATATATATATAGTATATATATATAATGATATAGTATATATATTATATTATATAATATACTAATATATATATATATATTATATATATATATATACTATATATATTTATATATACTATATATATATTATATAGTATAATATCTTGATTCGTCAAAACTGAGGTTGACCTTGAACGACCTTTGGGAGAGGCGAGGTGATCAAAAACTGTTCTTTTTGCGCTAATATATATTACTATATATATATATATATATATATTATTATTATATATATTATATATACTATTTTTAAATAATATATATATATAGACAGTATATATATATAGTATATTGTATTTATATTATATTATCTTATATAGGTATATATATATATATATATATATATATACTATATATTATATATATTTAGTATATATATTATATATTACTATATATATATATAATATGATTTATATTATATATTATATATATATATATTATAATATATATTTATATTATATTTATATATATATATATATATATATATATATATATATATATATGAGTATACTAATATATATATCTATTAAACAATAAAAAAAATTATATTTAAGTTATTTATTATATTACGATTTTTATTATAATATATATATATATATTATAATATATATATTATATATATATATATATAGTATAATATATATATATATAATATAATGATATAGGCGACTTGTCCTTTAAAGGGATTACATTAAAAAGACGATGATTATCGAAAATCGCCGAACCGCTGCTCGCTGCAAGCCCTGCAGCGGTCACGTATTTAAGCTAAAACTCCCAATAGGAAAGAGCGCGAGGAGTTACCAACAAGTTGCTTTTTTTATCATGTTAATTTTGTTAATTTTTTTTTTATTTTTGTTTGTTTTTTATTTAAGGGGCTCGAGCCGACGGAGGGACGTCCCCCCCGTTTCGTACGCCGCTGAGGCGATAGAAACCCTGACTCTTTCCATCTTAGAAATTTAATCTTGGGTATTCCTTTAGTTAAAAAAAAAAAACTGTTTTGGCAACTCTGACGCTCTATTGCCTTGAAAGAATCGAAAAAAAGTCGGATTACATCATTACGTTCGATATATATCGGTTAATTTCCTTTTAAAGGACATGTTCATATATATATATATATTATATATTTATATTATATATATATATATATATAGTATACTATAGTATATAATATATATATATATATATATATAATATATATATTATTTATATATATATTTATATACTATAGATATATATATATATGATATATTATTTATATAATATATATATATACGTCCTTTTCTGTTTTAGCCAGATTGGTCAGTTTGTTGAATTTTTTTTTTTGTGTTTTTTTTTATAGATTGCTACTATATGATAACAACAATGAATTTAGTGGTAACGACATGATTCAAAAGTTGTTTTCGAGCAAATCTATTTATAGTAGATTTTTACAAATATACATTTACTAGCGTTGCAATCATGTATTGTAAAAAATGGAACGCATATCTCGAAAAGACGACACTTAAGAAAAAAACCAAGACATATTGGTATCAAGCGTATAAAGCTTAGTTACAAAAACCTGGGTGTTAAAAAAATATTTTTTCTTTTCATCATTTAAAATATTCTCGAAAAGTACAACACTTAACGAAAAACCAATTACATATTTGGACTCAGCGTATAAGCTTATTACAAAATATGTTAAAAAAAAAAAAAGTAGGCGGCTCGAGCCGACGGGGGAAGAGGGGGGACGAATTCCATACCCCGTAGGGGAGGGCGGAGGAACCCGCGACACCAAGAATACCAAAGGCGGGGATTCGGAGACCCTCCTCCCGGAGGAGGAATAGTCGCTACCCTGTCGTTCCCCGGTAGGCCGAGAGACCCCCCGACTCTCTGCCATTCTTGCGGCTTACCCTTGGTATTCCTTAGTTAAAAAAAAAAATTTTAAAACTGACGGAGTCGTAAAACGTAACTGGTCCTATTATTTTTTTGAATCATGTCCTTACCACTTAAATTGATTGTAGGATCACATATACTAGAAATATATTAACAAAAAACAAAAAAAATTCAAAACTGGCCATTGTGTAGTAACGAAAAGGTCAGATATATATATATTATATATATAGATATATATATAATATATATATATATATGATATATATATATATATATATATATATGTATATACTATATATAGTGATATATATATAGTATATTTATACCTATATATATATATATATATATATATAGTATTTATATATTATATATATATATATTACTATATATATATATATATATTATATAGTATATTATTATATATAATTATATATACTTATATATATATATATATATATATATATATATATTATATACGTATATATGGTGAAACTTAAAGGAAGTTACCCCGCATTGAGTATCTTTCGAAGACACAGATAGGTACAAGAAAACCGATAACATATGTGAATCAGCGTATGGAAATTTGCATGGAAATGAAAAAAAATTTTTATTTTTTTTTTTTTTTTTTTTTAGATCTCCAAAACTACGATAGGTACAAGCAAACTAATACATATTTAGAATCAGCGTATGAAATATGTATTTAAAAAAGTTTTTTTTTTTTTTTTAACTAAAAGAATCCCCAAGGGAACCGCCAAGATGCAAAGAGTCGGGGTCTCTCGGCCTCCTGGGGACGACGGGGTAGGGACTATTTCCCCCTCCGGAGGGTCTCCGGAACCCCCGCTCTTTGGTATTTGGTGTCTCGCGGGGTTCTCCGCCCCTCCCTACGGGGTATGGAAACGTCCCCCCTTCTGGTCCACCGTCGCTCGAGCCCCCTAAAAAGAATTTTTTTTCGCTGATATGAATATATTATATGAGCGCAAACCCTCAAGAGTTAGGCTTCTTGACACATAAACAAAAGGCAGTAAAAAAAAGGTTGAAAACATTTTTTTTTTTCATTTTCCATACAAATTCATCGCTGATATCGCATTCATGCATTATCAGTTTTCTTTACCCTTATCTTAGTTTCTCGGGATTTCATGCGGGTAACTATTCTTAATTCTTAGTCCTGGATGATGCAGGTACTGAGGTCCGGTTACTAGGTCCGAAATTTCAGATGATCTGTTCCGGCCATACTTTATTACTGTGAAACCTTAATATAATATTACCTTATATTATAGATATATACTATCATAATAATATGATTATTATATATAGTAATTTTATATATATATATATATAATATATATATTATAATATATATAATATATAATTATATATTATATATATATTAGGCCAAACTAAAGAAGTACCCGACATGATATCCTCGAAACTAAGATAGGGGTACAAAAAAACTGATAACCATATATGGGAATCAGTGCGTTATGAAATTTGTATGGAAAATAGGAAAAAAAAAATTTTTAACTTTTTTTTTTTTATATATTCAAAAAATAAATACAATAGGTAGAAGAAAACTAATAAATATATGGAATCAGCGTAAAAAATTTTTTTTTAGGGGGCTCGAGCGACGGTGCGGCATTAGGGGGGGGACGGTTTTCCTGACCCGTAGGGGAGGGCGGAGGAACCCCACGACACCCAATACCAAGAGCGGGGGTTCCGGAGAACCCTCCCCGGGGGGGGAAATGTCCATGACGCCCGTCGTCCCCAGAGCGAGAGACCCCCAGACTCTTTGCATCTTGCGGTTTACCCTGGGGTTATTTTTAGTTAAAAAAAAAAAATTTTCTTTTTTATACATATTTCATACGCTGATTCTAAATATGTTATTAGTTTTTTTTACCTATCGTAGTTTGGAGATATAAAAAAAAAATAAAAAAAAAAATAATTTTTTTTTTTTCATTTTTCCCATGCAAATTCATACGCTGATTCCATATATGTTATTCGTTTTCGTGTACCTATCTTAGTTTTCGAGATAGGGCAGCGCGCGTAACTTCTTTAGTGTCACCTATGGTGAAAACTAAGAAGAAGAGACCGAACGGGATGGGCTGAGCGGCCGACGAGATCACCTTACCCGCATCATATCTTCGAAAGCTTAGATTAGGTACAAGGAAAACTGATACACATTATGGAATCAGCGTATTGAAAATTTGTATGGAAGATGAAAAAAAAAAATTTAATTTTTTTAATTTTTATTTATATCTCAAAACAAAGATAGGTACAAGAAACTACTACTTTTAGAGATCCAGCGTATGGAAAATTTGTATATAAAAAAATGGAAAAAAAAATTGTTTTTTTTTTTTTTTTGGTTTTGACTTTAAAGGAATACCCCAGGTAAACCGCAAAGATGCAAGAGTCGGGGTCTCTCGGCCTCCGGCGGGACGACGGGGGGACTTCGTGCCCCCCTCTGTCCCACCGTCGGCTCGAGCCCTAAAAAAAATTCATATGCTGTTCCAACTATGTTATTGCGTATAAAAAAATTTTTTGCTGTTTTATCACTCTCTCCACACCTAATTCCCATATATATATTAGTTTCTCTCCCACCTATCCAGTATGTTTGAGAGATATAAAAAAAATAAAATAAAAAAATATCTTTTTTTTTTGTTTATTTTCCGTACAAATTTCTTACGCAGGATTCCATATATGTTATCCAGTTTCTTTGTGTACCTATCTTACTTTTTTGAGAATGGATTGCGAAGGGTAAGCTTTTGTAGGTGTTGGCCTAATATATATATATATTATATATATATATATATATTATATATAATATATATATAATATATATATAGTATACTATATATTATATAGTATATTAATATTATATATATTATATATATATATATATATATTTAGTTAATATACTATTATAATATTATATATATATATATATATATATATAGTATATATTACTACGTGTTTTAATTTACGTATTTCTGAATATATAGTACTTATAAATAAATGAATGTTTGCATAATAAATATCTAACACTTTTACACCTTTTGCTGGTTTAAATATGTTTCTATCTATTAAACTACATCTCCCAAAATCGATATTTACTCTAAAGAAAATAATATGAGGTTTCCGCAATGGCATAGCGTTGTAGGTTCTTGGTATAAGCCAGGTTGTTCTTTCACTAGGACTCGTAACACCTACTCAAGGGATACGTTATGAAGTACAAGCTAAGACAAATGGGCTTGTAATGATTAAATGTTAAGGCTAAGACAAAACATTTCTAAGGATAATAGTGTTACCGACAAACCAAGGCAAAGGATTTATTATTGTTATTAAAGTTAAAGACAATTTAAGACAAATTTATATAACTAACAACTATCTAGCAAATTTAGGTGTTTCTTGAATAATACTAAAATACATCTTTTTAAAACTTGACTATGACGCTAGTGCTGTGATTATTGGTCTCTCTATTAAAGTATTGTAAAATAACATTCGTTTAGAGACAATATTTTTATTGTAGTCTTGAAGGAAATAATAGTAATTTGGAAAGAATAATCTTCCCTGTTAATTTCGATAAATATGACCTATAACTCTTGTGTTGTGAGTCTTTAACCTTTGCGCTGCAAATAAGAATGACGTAGAGACGAAATTTTACTTGGAGGTAAGAATTTTTAAAAATAATTTTAAAATTGTAGTAGACCTTTATTTATACATTTATTTATATTTTGAGGTCATCTGCTCTTATACAAAGACTAGTTAAAGCACCAGTTGGTTTAATGTACAAATATATATGGCTGTAAAAGCTGTTTTATTCGTCACTGAACGAGTTAATGTCACACACACACAAATAAATACTAGTTTACCTGACTCTATTGTCTCGAGTTGGTCGCCTAGTAAGCATATCTTTTACATAGTCTATTAAATTGAAAAACGCATGGGATGGTGTTTCCCGTCTTGTCGTAAACTTTATTATGGAGAGTATCACTATAGAGATGTGCCTGTTTTGAACTAGTGATTGCCTGAAGGGCAGTATTTTGTCCTCCTGGAGGGACAGGCAATACCCTTGGTTGGTCGCTTTCAAAAATAAAATCAAAAAATGCTATCTTGTGTGTGTGTCATTGCCCATAAACGTTCAAGTTGTTCCTTATTAAAGCCGTTTTGAAACTTTTAACCAAATACATAAAAAGGCGGCTCCACACATTTGGTGTTCGACGAATATTTTAAGACGAATTATCCTTTGACAAATTATTTTATCGACAACCAATGGAAAAACATTTTGTATATTGGCAAATCAAACCCCACGAACGAACATTCACCAAAAATGACCCATCTAAACATGTGGCGTTTGACTATTCGTCTAAAACTGTTCGGCGAACATTCATATGAATGTAGCTATCATTAATGGGAGGAAAGAGAAAACGAAATTTTTAGCATCAAGAAAAGTATGATCAAAGTTTTCCTCTATTTTCAATCATGGAACCATGTTGCTAAAATCTTGGAATGAAAATGAGTAGTAAAATTTTTTGTCTTAAAATCAAATGACAAGCAAGCAAAGCTTTCTTTATAACAACACGAATTATTATATATATATATATATATATATATATATTATTATATATTATATATTTATATATATATATTATATATAATATATAATATATATGAGTATAAATTATATAATATTATAATTATATATATAATATATATAGTATTATATATATATATTAATATATTAGTATATATATATTATATAGTATATTAATATATATATATATAGTATATATATATATGGGTAATATATATATATAAAGATATATATATATATAGTGAGAGTATATATATATATAGTATAGTATATATATATATATATATAATATATATATATATATATAATTATATATATATATATATAATATATAATATATATATACTTATTTCATCATTATATATATTTTATATGTTGGATCAGCTTTCTATATTAATATATCATATATATATATAATATTATATCTATATACTATTAAAATATTAGCTATATATATATATATAGTATTAATATATATATATATATATATATATATATATATATATATATATTATGACTAACGTTGTTGTGTGCCAACCCTGACGACAAAATAGAGAATAAGTTTCCATCAACTTATGAACTTGACAGTTAGTAGTAGGTTATATATATTATATATATATATATATAATATATATATATGATAGATGAAATATAATATGTGGTTTAAGAAGAGATATATATACAATATATTATATATTTAATTATATATATATATAGATAGTGTAAGGATGTATTTACAATATATTCATTGTACAGTGAAATATCGCACTTAAACGACGAAGATTTTCTTGTTGATGATGAATTAAAGAATAACGAAGAAGAAGAAGAAGAAGAAGAAGAAGAAGAAGAAGAAGAAGAAGAAGAAGAAGAAGTGAGAGTAAAGGTAGTAGTAGTTGTAGAAAGTACATTTTAATGTTAAAAAAAGAAATAAAATGAAAAGAAACGAAGAAAAAGAATAAGAATAAGATATTTATTAATATTTTATGAATTATTCTAACGTGATGAATTGATTAACAACTTTATATAATTTCATATTTTTTAAACAAATTTTGTAACTTCTATTAAATAATTATTTCAGGTAACGATTTACTCTATATAAATCTAATTTTTGGCATCAAATATAATTTAACTCTGAAGAAATCGCACCATTTTTTTGTGTGTGTGTGTGTGTTTTTTTTTTCATACAAAACAATTGATAAAAATTTTCAACACTTTCACGAGTGGGTTGGCGTCTTTTCACTTTCAATTTTGCCCGCGTCACCTCCATTATCACTAGGGGGGTTTGTGGGCTTTGGTGCTTCTTCAGTAATGCTTACCATCCCACTTGTGCCTCCTCCGCTTTTAACATTCATGCGAATGGTATTTACTGTTTGTTGCATGGAGTTTGAAGTTGGACTGCCAGCACCATCAGAGCTCGAGTTCTTGTCCTTTACATTGTCATTAACTTCGCGAGCTTCTGCCATGTCGTAGCCTTCGATGACTGTTTCTAATATGAAATGGATCGTTATTTTGTAAACTTTCTCAATATTTTCGGTGTACCTTTCGTCCAAAGTCAGTTTCACAGCTTCAAGGAATGGGCGCTCAATTTTCTGAAAGGAAAAAACAATATATATATATATATATATATATATATATATATAATATATTATATATATATAATATATTATATATATATATATATATATATATATATATATATATTATATATATATATATACATATATATATATATAATATATATATATACTATATATATTCTTCGAACCCCATTCAGGGTTAATACACAATATCAAATTAAGGGAGGATTCCTATGTGTGACATATTGTGTCATACAGGGAGCGCGAAGAATTTTTTTTTTTTTTAAACGATGTTTTTTTTATAAAAAAAAACAGAAATAAAAACCATGTTCTTTTGGTTTACTTTATTTTTCTTTTTAACCTTTAAAATAACATATTTTAATTTTCTTTTTTTCATTATTATATATTTACTTCTTTATATTAATGTTGTTATGATAACGTTTTGAGATAGAATATTTATATTCAAGCACTGCAAACACACAATTTAAAAATATATATATATTATATATATATATATTGATATATATATATATATATATATATAGTATATAATATATAGATATAATATAATATATATATATATACTAATATATTATATATAATATATACAATATCGATATATATATATACATGAGCGAATATGGTTCCGCCCTGTCGTCTAGAAGTTATGCTATAATGCTCATGACGTGAAGGTGGAGGTAAGGGCGGATCCGATGAGTTTGTTATTATATTACTTCGAGCTATAAAAATAATTAAATCTTGGTTTATGCAGAAATTCACCCGTTGTCTTACAAAAAAATCCAAAGAACTCGTTGCCATTTAAACATTTCATCCCAAGATGACAAAAAAGTCAGCTCTTTCGAGATGAAACCGAAGGTATGGACCCACGGATATGAGGGAGTGTCTCTCGCGCGTTAGAGAGATTCCAGATGGCGACCCAGAGATCGCAGGAGTCGTATTGCTCTGCTGACCTGCTGAGGTTGTATTAGGTAGCAGTGGACTACCGTAGGACACTCCTCGTATTCCCGTAACCGCGATGCATATGGCTCACCTTCCCCACTAGCAGGTAGCACGATTCTTGATCACGAGCTGGATCTCAGAGACAGGCGATGCGTTGTATATATTAAATAGACATCGTGTTAGAAGCTTCGCTAATGATCGGACGTGCACGCAGAACTCGTTTGGAGTTGCATTATGCCACGGCCTGTACATCTACGTCTTCTTCCTCTTTTATCGCGATAGAGTGTACCCGCGTATTGAGAGTCTGCAGAGTCAGGACCGTCTATCTATGAGAGTCGATGTGCACTTCGGAGAGACCACCACATTATGAGTTGTCGATTGCATATTGTGTGTGTTCTGTTCTCACTTCGACTTTCGAGCTGCCGAAGCGCTGGCAGATGTCTTATATCGCCGAGCTCAGCCACCAGTCAGCCATATCGATCGTGGATAGGAGGATACACACTCACGCCATGAGTGGAGCTACAGCTTCGTCGGTTCCGGAACTATTGAGTATTGCCAACTGCTAGAGTCGACCTTTTAGACGCCAGGTGCGGAGACGAGTAGCCCGGCACACGTTACACGCAGTTCCAGCAGATAGTCGTGACATAATGAGAGCGAGACGTATATGATTTACAAGGTCTTCTGAGACGAGTCTGGATAACTGTACTGCTATGAGCTATCATGGGATCATGCAGACACTCGTTAGGTGGGATGGCCCATATGAGGCTTAGCTAACACCTATGAAGAAAGGAGGAGAGCGCTGAGGTTATCTCTCCAGCAGTCCTTAAAATTTGTGGTTCTAAGCTCGTACTCTGCCTTGGTAAGATGTTTCCTCACTGCCTATCAACTTCAACCTTTCCCTTCTCTACTTGGAAGAGTGGCATCATGCCAGCATGTGCTGAAGAAGCTGAACACCAATCAACAATCCAACAATTGTTCTGTCTCTTTAACCTCTGTTCTTCCTAAAGTTTTCGAATCTATTCTCAACGAAGATTTAGAAACATTTTAAATTCTTATCTCTCCAACTCTTGGTTCCCTGCTCTTCCGCATTGCGGTGAATCTTTTTCCGAGGTGCTAGACATATTGAAGGCTTTCGATAAACTCTAAGAGCGGAACACGAGCTTGTACGTTTTCATTCCCGTAATCCAGTCGCTCTATGACTGCAACTTGTATATAGGCCAGCACCATTTATTCTTTAAATCTATCCATAGTGGTATTCCTCAGAATTCTGTTCTACCACAACTCAACAGCAAACTCATTCAACAGCAAATAAATGGTGTTAGAAGGGTAGCTTTGAAGCAACAGACATCTGATCTTTCTCGTACTTACAATTGTGTTAAAGAAAACATGTTTGTTTTCAATGCCTCAATAACTCAGCTTCTTCATCTATCTACGTAACATAATCTTCTGCGGAACTGTAACATCTTTGAAAACACAACTCTGACCTTCTGTTCTTATTCTTGATATTTGCTTTTCTCGTGATCTGTCTTAGAAGGATCACATTATGTTCTAAAAAGTTTCTAGGAAATTTGGTGTTCCAAGGTTCCTTAGGAACTTCCTTTCACCACC
>JABUQX010043616.1:5000-7500 GCA_015478945.1 Trachelipus rathkii | reverse complement strand
TAAGAATCGTCTGAGAGACAAGACTAGAAATCCAACCCTCCAATTTCACTGCTTGAAACTACCGCCAAAACTATGCGCTGAGAAACATGGTCATCTTCATAACTTCATAAGACATGGTTATCTTCAGAACTTAAAACATAGAGCTTAAAGGTAAATGGAAGAAGATACTTGTATAGATGGAGGAAAATGCTAATCCCACTGTCAGACGTGATAACCTTTCCTGAGAGCAAGATAAGAATGAAGAATATTAATATATATACTTAATATATATATATATATATATATATATATATATATATATATATATATATATATATAATATATATATATATATATATATATATATATATATATATATATATGCAGATCATAATTTTGTATAACTATGAAAATGAGAATCAAAGAATAAGAAAATTTTTTCATCTATCGAATTATTTCTTTATTTGTAAAGTAAATTATTCAATTCATTTACCATTATCTCCTTTAATTAATTCCTTCATTTCAATCTATTCTGCTCTCATAATCAATTTCAATCCTTTTTAGATGATCAACGTTCCTAAAAGTCTTTTTCTTTATTTTCAAAATGGTCTTTGTATTTCCTGCTACTTGTGTTAGTTCCTATGTGTGTGTGAGCGCACGTGTTCTTTTACGACGAGATTGAATACTTTCCTTAAATTGAAATCAAAAGAATCTGAATTACAATCTGTTTGAATTAATTTAAAACCTGTTGCTCACTCTGCTTCAGCCTTTATGCTCTTCCTCTTTTCATTACCTTTTTGAGATAAGTACTCATGAATCTGATGGCATGTGTACAAATTTCAAAGGAATTTAAAAATAGCATTTATATCATACCGAATCTAACATCTATTTGATTAATGTCTATTTAGATTGCCAAAAAAAAAAAAAAATGTGGCAGACGATTTTCAAAAATTCATGATGTTTATAAATTTTAGGAAATGCTAAAAAAATACTCTCTGTCAACCGTTTATCCTCGTTAAAACACTCAACTTTTAAGCTTTCAAAAAAGATAAGGAAGGAGAGTTAATAAATATAAAGTAGTCTACAAATATTAGGAGGGTCTATAAAGATAGAGTCTATGAGGTAGTCTATAAGAATAAGGAGAGTCTGAAGGCAAACATTTCATACATTCTCTTCTTGGGTGAAAAAATAAAAATAACATTAAGAGTGGGTGGTTCAAATAACAACATATCATACCGATCAATTTAGTACATTCCTTAGACCTTACTGTATTTAGTGTGAGGTTTTGAAGACATGGCTTCAAATTAAAATTAGGGGGTAATTAGAATACATGCATCTACTATTATTAAAACTGCCTCACTCTTTAGACACCTTGCTCGGGCCATATAGCTTTAAAATAAAAAAATAGGCTAGAAAGGGGGTAGAGGATACAAAATCAGACTAGAAGTGACCCGGTTCCATTATAAACTAGCGGAATCGATTCCTAAACCCTTAAAACATAGGAATCGATATCATACTCAGGCCATATAGATAGAAAAATAAAAATAAGCTAGACGGGCTAGAAATAGGCTAGAAATAGGCTAGAAGGATAGGCACTGTTGAGCACCGCAGCATCGGTACCGGAGCTGCACCGAATTTGGTTCCTGATCCGGGCCTAACTACCGCGATTAATCGAATGTTAAATAATAGTGATGATTTTCTTTCGATTATGTTTTTCAATGTATTACGCCAACCAGAACACATAAAAAAACGATTTAAAAGTCGATTTATGGGTAAAAGACCTCGATAAATCGAATGGAACCATCAGAAATGATCAACCATTGATTTAAAACCTTTTGGGGCTAAAACCCTTAAGCTCAGGCTAAAAACCCAGAAAACGGTCTTCCAGACCTTAAATTCGGTCTTACCGACCTTAATAACCCTAACTTTGACGTATCAAACGTCAAAAACCAAATGTTGCAAAAATGTTGCTTTGCAACATCTGCAAAATCCGGTTGCAGCTTTCGGATTTCAGTTTGGCTGCTAGAGGTGCACTCTATACTATATATATATATATATATATATATATATATATATATATATATATATATATATATATATATATATATATATATATATATATATTATATATATATATATAGTATATATATATATATATATATATATATATATATATATATATATATATATATATATATATATATATATATATATATATATAAACGTTTAAAGTAAACTTAAAGTAGTCTCACCTTATTTACACACATTAAGAGAATGGCAATTTATTATGTATAGTATTTTAACATACCAATTATAAACATATTATTTATAAACAATTTTATACTCTAAATTCACACATACAATATTCGCTATTCCATTCGAGCACAAAGAGTCACCATTTCTTAAAGTTGGTTCATTCAATGGCGATGATTCTTACACTTTTTGTTTCAATTTTACATAATCTTTTATATTTATTATGCAATATTTTCATTCACTTGACCAATTTTTGCAAAAATATGAG
>JABUQX010043615.1:42500-45000 GCA_015478945.1 Trachelipus rathkii | reverse complement strand
AAACAATAGTGGTCCGATTCACCCCTTCATCAGTTTTTACGGCGGGGTGAATCGAACCAAGTGGCCCCGTAATTTTGCCACTAATACTGTTTGATCAAAAATTTACTTTGCCAGGTTATACAGCTAACATACTCGAGTGTATCCACTGAAAAAAATAATTAAAATTGCATCCACAATTTTTCATTTTATACCGAAGTTAAAAAAATCTCACATTTTTCAAAAGTGAAATTCTATTGAGGGACATTTTGTACCCTAATTTCTAACATTTTTAAAAATATAAAATTTCAAGAATTAAATATGATCTAAATTAAACTTGTAGTACTACCGCATGGGCTATTAAATAGCGAAATTTTTGTTTTATTTTTTCTTTCCATTTTAATTTTTATTTTTAGATTGTGGGAGCCGAGATCACCCCTCCGTAAAGAGGCGTTGCCTGATACCCCACCCGACGCTTATATATATATATATATGATAATGATAATGATAAAGTATAGTATATAATATACTAGTATATATATATATATATATTAATATAATATATTATAAGTATATATATATATATTATATATATATTCATTAACATATTTTATAAAGATTTTATTCATTAATGATTACTGATTTGTCATAATAATCTCACAAAATTGTTTTAAAAATGCCATCATCATAAAAATTTTTTTTATTATTAATCATGTTTACAAATCTTTAATAGAGTGTAAAGTATGCCACAAAAAAATAAACTAGGGTAGTTCACCTAAAACATTTAATACAACGCCACTTCATAAACAGTGAGTAGTGGAATGAAGAGGTGATGCAAGCGGTTAAAAGTAAAAAAGAAGGTGGTTGAATGCTACTAAGCAAATGATGAAGTTTTCAAAAGAAAGATGCTTGGAATTATATATGGAGGAAAAAGGATTACTAAAAGTTGCATACGTAAGAGAAAAGAAGAAGGTAAATGAAACAGTTTGGAAGGAGATGAATGGGGGCATACAAGGGAATAGGAAGCTCTTCTGGAAGGAGGCGCGAAAGGTTAAGAATTGAAAATAAGGGGAACCTGCTTTAGAATAATGAATAGGATGGTTTTTGTAACTGATGAAAAAAATGGATGTGAGTGGATTAAGTGTGAAAAGAACACTTTTGAAAATCTGTATAATATTGGCAGAAATGATGAGGTGATAATGGACTGTGTGTGGGTTTGATGGTACTAGAATAGGTATTTTGGATGAGGTTATTAGCAAGAGGGAGGAATGGCAGTAGAGTGAGAGATTAAGAATGTAAATCTGCAGCGATAGATTGAAATTATGGTTTGAAATGATCAAAACGAAGGCAAAGATTGGTGATTGATTGGATCTTGAAGATGTGTAATAAAAGCGTTTATGGAGGGTTATGTTTCAAGGATTGGAGGAGAGAGCAGTAATATACCTTTATATAAAGTAGGAGAAAAGGATCTGAGAAATTATAGGATTTAGTTTATTGAGTGCTGTAGGGAAGATATATGCTGTGTTTTGGCTCGAAAAAGGAGCTGATGATTGAAGACTATGGTGAAGAACAGCGTGTGCGTTTTAGGAGTAGATAAGGATGTATGGATCAAATCTTTTACATTTGAAGCAAATGAGAGAGAGGAAGAATAAATTGTATTTAGGTTTTTAATGGATTTTGCAACAGGCGTATGATAGGGTTAATAGGGAAGTCTATGCAGGCTGTTAGTGATAATAGTGTTGTGATAAGGCTTCTGAATGGAATCAAAAGTATGTATGACGATAGTGAGCCGTGTGTAAGAATAAATGGTTGTAAAAAAGTGATTAGTTATATTAATAGCGGAGTGAGACAGCGTTGTGTTATGTCTCCTTGTTATTCAATTTGTATATGGTAGGGGTTATGAAGAATGGGAGTGTGGGGGTGGCAGGAAATGTGTTAGAATGATGGAAGAGGTGGAGGGTGCCTTCCTATTATATTGCCAGCATGATTTGGTTTATGTGTGCGGAATCTTGAAGAGTTGAAGGATTGGTAGAGAGAATGGCAGGTGTGTAAAAGGAGGCGTTTGTAAGTAAAACGTAAGATAAGAGTTACGTTGATGTTGTGAGTGAGGCACAAGGTCCTCAGTGTGAAGTTATTTATGTTAGATGGGTGAGCAGCTGGAAACAGTGTCTGAGTTAAATATTTAGGGTATATGTTGGATGAGAAGGAACGGATGATGCAGAGTTTAGTAGGAAAGTGTGAATGGCAGGGAAGTGGCGTGTGCAATTAAGTCGTTGGTGAATGTAAAGGCACTAAGTCTTTAGGCGCTAAAGGTCTTACATGAAAGTATGTTGTTACCTGTGTTTTGTATAGTAGTGAGACTATGTCTGGAATAAGAAGTATAGATTCTAAGTTCAATGTGTTCAGATGGACAATCTTAGGGGGCATGCTAGGTGTGATGTGAAAAGAAATGATAAAAATGAGGAATGAACATATTAGGAGAGTTGTGTGGTGTAAGAAAGGGGTAAATGAGAGAATAAATGAA
>JABUQX010043615.1:30000-37500 GCA_015478945.1 Trachelipus rathkii | reverse complement strand
TCCTTATTATTATTTTATCCTCCCACGGATCCCTACAGTTTGGGGTTGGGGTGCGTAACATACACTGGAAATGGAATAGTTAAGTAGAACGACCAAAATTGAAAAAAGCTCTCCCCTCGTTCCCTTAAGTAAGTGAGAGCCCATCGCAGCCAAATATCCACCCTAGAGCTTCACAACACTGCGATAGACACCCACTGTGGTATTACATCAATGTCGAGGTTCATCCTCTGGGTCAGGCCAACAACTATTCCCCCTCACAAAACCCCCATTTACTCCTATTATTAAACATTTTTTCTTCCTACTTTACTAAAATCACATTCCTTTCCTTCAGACACTCTTTTAGGATATTTAAGCTTTATTTGTATTGATGTACAAGTGTGGAGATTAGGTTAGTATTATACCCTGTCACATCCTTATGAATTACAGAAAGTCTTTCCACAATGTTTATTAATTTATACTTTAGTCTGAAGTACAAACTCGAACCCCAAGAGATTGAAAACCATGCATACTCCACTGAGCTAGGAGAACTTTTATGGTTTATATTTTCCAATATTTTATTTTCAATATATAGCTATATATATCAGGGTTGGGTTCAAGTACAAGTACTTGTACTTGTACTTAAGTACATTTTTCGAGTACTTGCTACTTGTACTTGTACTTGCAGTTTCTAAAACCAGTGTACTTGTACTTGTACTTGTACTTGAGCCTTTTGTACTTGGTACTTGTGCTTGGTACTTGCAAGTACTTTTGGCATTTTTAACTTGCCAATATTTTTTATTTTATTTTATCATTTTCCTACGTATTGATATTTATTATTTTTATAAATGCTTAAAATTTTTCATTAACATTCGTATTCATAATTTATATATATATATAATATATATATATTATAATATATAATATATATATATATATATATAATATATATATATATATACTATATATATATATATATATATATCTCATTCATCATCATCAACCACCTTTTTTTTCCCCAAAACTGGGTAACGGTGCGAACATGTACAGAAACCAGAAAATTATGTAGAAGGAATATGACACAATGTTGAAAAGAAAGCCCAGCCTTACCTCCCTTATATCTATTAGTGGGACTCGCCCGCCACAAAAATCTCCGCAAGAGCTTTCACGGGACCGCACGACCCCCTCACTATGGCATCTCGCCGAATGTGGGTTCATCCCTTGCCCAGTGGGCCAAACCAACACCCCCTCACAAAACCTTGCCATTTACTCCTATTATGCACAAATTTAGCTAATATTTGCCAAACTCACATTCCACTCCTCCAGACATTCTTTTGCTGGACTCAAATCCACTCTTTTACTTCGCGTCTACCGACCATCGATTTCCCCAACACACTACCACTATACACCCGCTTAACCAACCGACTATCATCACATTCGATCCACTGACCAACCATCTAATAACATTACTTTCATTATTCTCCATTATCCTTTTTCATACCATACAACTCTGTAATACGTTCATTCCTCATTTATCCAATTCTTCCAACACCTAACACGCCCCTAAGATTTGTCCATCTGAACACATTTCTACTTTAGATATATACCTCTAATTCCAACCATAGTCTTACTACTATTACATTAACACAGGTAACACTATACCATGCAAACACTAGCGCACTCAAGACTTAGTCTCTTACATCCACCAATTTAATTGCACCAAGCTCCTTCCTGCAATTACAACATACCTACTAATCGACATCATCCCGTTCCCTGTTTCGTCCAACATATATACCATCCTAAATAATTAAACTCAAGTCACTTGTTCCAGCTGCTAACCTCTAGCATAACTTCACACGAGGACGTCCTCACTCATAAACCCATACCTTACTCTATCTACAGATTTAACTTTCAAATCCCATCCTTTACCCACCTCCAAATCTCTCTACCACTCTCAAACTCTCGTCAGATTTGCCATTCACAAAACCATATTATATAAGCCTATATATAATTATTAATATATATATATATATTAATAATAATATATATATAGATATATATTATATATAATATATATATATATATATACTATATATTATATTATATAATGCTGAGTCATTGGATTTGGAAGTTGATTATAACAAACATTTATGGGTAGTATTGGATTGGAGGATGTCAATATTAGTACCTTTATATAAGGGTAAGGGATAAAAGGTAACAGTAAGTATTATAGAGGTACATTAGTTTACTTGAAGTTTGTGGAAAGATAATGTTGAATATTTGTCGAAAGATTGCGATTCGAATGAGTGAAGAACTAATTTGGGAAGAATAAGTGGTTAGAAGTGGTAGATGATGTGTGGATCAAATCTTTACTTGAAACAAATGATTGAGAAAATGAGGGAGAAGAATAAATGTATTTAGGATTTATGATTGCAACACGGCGTTATAATAGGTTAAGAGGGTAATCTATGGCAGGTTAGTGAATATAGTGTTGATGGTTAAGCTTTTGAATAGAATCAAAAGAGTATACGATAGTGAAGCGTGTGCTAAGAATAAATAGAGTCGAAAGTGATTATTTTAATATTAATAGCAGTGAGACAGGGTTGTGTTTGTCTCCCTTGCAATCCAATCTGTATAGGATGAGGTTATGAAAGAATTAGAGTAGGGGTAGCAGGGAATGGTGATATGATGGCAATATAGGTGAAGGATCCCTACCTATTATATGAAGATAATTTGGTTTTGTGCAAATCTGAAGAGAGTGTGAGACGACTTAGTAGAGAGATTGATAGGGTGTAAAAAAGGTTTAAAAAGTAACCGTAGAAAGTAGTAAGTATGGTTTGTAGTGAGGACAGACCTCAGTTGTGACGTATGTTAGAGGTGAGCAGCTGGAAAAAAAGTGTCTGGATTTAAATATTTAGGACTTAATGTTAATTGAAAGAGCGATGATGCAGAGGTAGTAGGAAAGTTGTTGAAGGCTTAAAAAAAAAAAAAAAAAAAAAAAAAAATAAAAAAAAAAAATAATATTTAGTAAAAAAAAAAAAAAATGTGGCTGTGCAGTAAATCTTGTGGATGTAAAAAGACTAAGTGTTGAGTGCGCTTAGGGCTTACCATGAGGTATGTTTTACCCGTTTAATTATAGTGTGGACTATGTCTGGGAATAAGAGTATTAATCTAAAATTACAATGTGTCAGATGGACATCTTAGTGGCGTGTAGGTGTGGAAAGAAATGATAAAATGAGATATGAACGTGTTAGAGATTTGTTTGAGGATTGGAGATGCGGGTAATGAGAGAAAAATGATAGTCGTGAGATTTTCGTCAGTGAAGGAAGGATACAGACGTCGTAACGGATGTATAGTGTAATTTGGAATCGACCGGGATGAGACCAAAAAGAAAAAGTGGAATTGAGTCAGAAAAGGAAGCCTGGAAGAGAGAATGTGAGTTTGGCAGAGGCGAGAAGGAGCGTGCATAACATGGAGTGAATGTGGTTTTGTGAAGGGTAGGTGACCCACCTGGCCAAGGAAGGAACCCCACATTGACGAGAGGTCATTGTTGAGGGTCATCGCGGTTCCATGAAGCTCTTAGGTTGATTTTTTCTGACTGCGACAGTCCTCCACTAACTTGTATTAAGGCAGGTTAGCTGGCTTCTTTTTACCTTGCTTCATATTCTGTCTATATTATTTCCGCGTATATGTTACGCACCTTGCTTCCAGTCTGAAGATAAGATGTTGTTGATGATGATGATGTTGATAATATGATGATAATGGTGATGAATATATATATACATAATATATATATATTATATATATAATATATATATTTATATATATATATATATATATATATATATATATATATATATATATAATATATATTATATGCAAGTTTTCATAAAGAAAAAAAAATACTATTCTCACTACTTGAATTACCATGTACTCCTACCTGAACAAATTCTAGAGTACTTGTACTTGAACAATTCTAGAGTACTGGTACTTGTTCTTGAAAAAATGTACTTGAACCCAAACCTTCATATCATATATATATAGATATTATATATATATATATAATATAATATATAATATATATATTATATATATATATTATATATATATATATATATAATATATATAATATATATATATATATGGCCTATATATTCAAAGCATGGTGACTGTACAAAAAGCCAGTGATGAAGTTTCAAAGAAAAGATGTTGGAATTATATAAGGAGAAAAAGAAATACTAAAAAGTGCATAAGTAGGATGAAAAAGAAGTAAATTGACATGTTGGAAGGAGATTGAATGGAACTTACAAGGGAATAGAACTCTTCTGGAAGGAAGCGCGAAAGGTAAGAAGAAATAAGGGGAACCTGCTTAGAATAATGAATTAGGAGGTGCTTTTAACGATGAAATGATTGAGGGAAGTGTGAAAAGAAGCACTTCAAAATCTGTTAATATTTACAGTAATGAAGATGTGTAGTGAAGTGTGTGGTTTGATGCGCAAGAAGAAAGGATTTTAGGGAATGGGTCATTAGCAAGGGGAGTAATAGGGTAGAGTGAGGAAGTTGAAAGAATAGGTAATCTGCCAGGTATTATGAAATTACTTTGAAATGATCAAGAAACGGAGGCGAGATGGCCATTGATTGAATTTGGAAGTTGTGAATAAAGCGTTTATGGAGGTTATAGTTCCGCAGGATTGGAGGAGAGCAGTAATAGTACCTTAATATAAGGGTAAGGGAAAGGGAACTGAAGAATCTATAGGGAATTAGTTTATCGAGTGTCGTAGGGAAGATATATGCTATTTAGTCGAAAGAGTTGCACGAGTGACTGAAGGATGATTGTGAAGAACAAGTGCGTTTTAGGAGTGGTAGAGATGTGTGGATCAAATATTTACATTGAAACAAATTGATTGAGAAAATTGAGGAAGAAGAATAAGTTGTATTTTGGTTTATGGATTTGCAACAGGCGTATGATAGATTAATAGGGAAGATGGCAGGTGTTAGTAATGAATAGTGTTGTGTAGCTCTTGAATGGAATCAAATATTATGTATGACATAGTGAAGCGTGTTTAACGAAATAAATGGTTCATAAGTAATTTGGTTTAATATTAAGAAGCGGAGCGAGGCAGATTGTTAATTCTCCTTGTATTCAATGGATATGATGGGTTAGAAAGAATTAAGCAGATGAGGTTGTAGAAATGTGTAGAATGATGAAAATGAGGTGAGGGAGGGCCCTACTTATTATATGCGATGAATTAGTTTTGTGTGGTGAATCTGAAGAGAGTTGAAGAGGATTGGTAGAGAGATTTGGTAGTTGTGTAAAAAAGAGGGATTAAGTTAAACGGTAGATTAAGAGTTAAGGTATTGTGTAATGAGGACAGTCTCGTGTGAAGTATGTTAGATGGTGAGCACTGAAACAAGTTTGTCGAGTTTAAATATTTAGGATATATTGTTTGAAAATGGAACGATGAGAGCAGAGGAGTAGGAAAGTGTAAATGCAGAAGTGGCTTGCAATAAATCGTTGGTGATGTAAAGGACTAGTCTTGAGTGTGCTAGGGTCTACATAAAGTATGTTTTACCGTGTTAATTATAGCTATGAGACTAATGGTTCTGGAATAAGAGGTATAGATTCTAAAGTTCAATGTGTTCAGATGGACAATCTAGGGGCAAGTAGTGTGAGAAGATTGATAAATGAGTAATGAAATGTTGCTGAGTATGTGTTGAAGAAAGGGTAAAAATGAGAGAATAAATGAAAAGACGTTGAGATGGTCATATGGAAAGGATTGAATGAGAGTCGGTGGTTAAGATGTTATAGTGGTGAGTGTGTGGAATCAACCGTCTGGGAGACCGAATAAAAAATGGATTGAGTCAGTAAAGGCAATTCTGAGAGAAAATGTGAGTTGCCAGAGCAGAATAAAGGTGCTAATTAGAGTGAATGCGGGTTTTCGAGGGTAGGGTGTGGCCACCTGGCCAGGGATGAACCCTACACTTTGGACGATATTGCCATATTCACATAGCTGAGGGTCCGTCGCGGTTGCCATGAAGCTTAGTTGGATTTCTGACTCTGACATTTCTCACCAATAGGTATAATGGGCATTAAGCTAGGCTTTCTTTTTGACTTGTCATATTCTTCTACTATTCTTTTCATGCATGTCACGCACCTTACCCCCATTCTTGGGGAAAAAGATAGGATCGATAATATAAATATATATATATATATATATATATATATAATATATATATATATATATATATATATATAATAAAAACATAATATATATATTATAGGGGAAATAGAAGAAAGATGATATATATATATATATATATATATATATAGCTCTAACTCAATTAACACAAATATATGATAGTTCCATCAGCCTAAATTTCATTTCCCCTATCTGGAAAAAGCTATCATTGTACCCAAACTAAAATCAGGAAAACCCCTCTGACCCTTCTTCATACAGCCCCATTTCTCTATTATCAACGCTATGCAATCTACTAGAAAAAACCATACTAAACAAAATAACTCCACACATCATCAAACACAATTCCAACACGGTTTCAAACAAAACCATTCAACCACAACCATACTTATAAACATCATTCAACCCAAAATCAACGGCTTAAACTCAAAACCCACTCAACAAAACAATGAGCATTGGAATCGATATCAGCAAAGCATTTGATACACTACTAAACATAACTTGATCCACAAAATAATAAAATGTAACATCCCCACTAACCTAAAGAAATGGATTTCCAATTTCCTATCAGGAAGAACAGCACAAATACAAACAAACTTTACAAAATCCAGAACAGAAAACATCAATAACGGAGTACCCCAAGGCGCAATGCTATCCCCCACACTATTCAACCTATTCACAGCCGGTCTCCCACAACCACAAACAATCAACATAATAATAACAACCTACGCGGATTACATTACCATAGCCACTACACACAGGAACCTAAACACGTCCACAAACATGACACAACAATGCATTAACCAATTTGCATGATTAACAGAAAACAAAATGTCTGCCTCACCAAACTAATCATCAATTTACTAGTTACTTTAATCACCACCAACCGCCAAATTGGCACCCCCTCCCCAAGTCTACTTAAACAACATTGCCATACCCTTCAACAAAGCTCCCAAAATCCTCTGAGTAACTTATAAATGCAAAATGAGTGATTTTTTTTTTTTCTAAATGATCGTAAATTGACTTTCTTTTTAGATGAAGTTATGTCAGCTATGATGAAAGAACTAAGCAAATTCGGTTGTCAGCTTCCACAGTTTGGAAAAATCGGAGGAATTCTTGCAAATGAACTTCCAGTTGATGAGGCAGCATTGCATGCAGCAATTATTGCTATCAATGATGCAGTACAGAAAATGGTGATTTATTTTTTTTTTTTTAATGCAGCTGTCATTATTGGTGTATAATAAATAAGTCATAGGTTTTTTTTTGTGTAGTGATCATTAAAACATGGTATTGGTATTTGAATATTTTACAGGATATAGAAGAATTA